>PVJA010011537.1:0-54307 GCA_004027025.1 Myocastor coypus
AAAAAATATCTTAAAGTAGGATTAAAATAATAATTTAGCATGAGGTCATTTATACAAGTATCTAGCTTCAGAAAAAAAAAAATGTCTCCTGGGATAGCTTTCTTTTCAAATTAGCTTACATGTGTGTAAGGTAAAAAGGATTAAATAACAGGCAGAGAAATGAGTAAGCATAATGTCAGCATATTATTTGCTGTTTTAAGAAATGAGAGGAGTATAGTTGAGTAGGGTCATACATATGTTTCTTAATCAGAAATAAAGAACCTTTAATTCTTGATTAACATAAAAATTTCATATCGCTAGAAGAACCCATTGTGCTTCTTTATGTTATAAAATCTATTGGGGTAACATAGGGCTAGCTATTATAAATCATAAAGAAAGTCAGGTTTATTGAATATCAGATTCCCATTAAATCATAGTCATACACAAAGAGACGATTCAATTGTTGTTGAAGTTGTCAGCTTGCATTCATCTTAGGGAGATTTATTCCAGCTGTACATTTTTCACCCTTTTGTGCTTTGAGTCCATTTATCTGAATTTGCTGGCTGAAAGAAGAGGAGAATGACAGGCTAGAGCTTTCCTGTTAATAATAAAAAATAGTGACTTTTGATCATGAAAAAATAACTTTTCCTTTAAAAAATGTGTGAAGTAACATTCCAAATTATGGTTCACCTACAAGCCATAGAAAAGATAATCAATGAGAATGATGTACAAAACCTTAATTGAAATGAAAAAATGTTATCTCTTGTGGAACGGTCTAAAAATCATTGGTATCTGAGAGATTTCTAATAGGACACACTGAGAAACTAATTTCAGCCAACTCCTATGCTGATGCGTGTAGATGTCTTGTGAAGTAAACGCATATCCAATTAAAATTGCTGAGCGAAAACTTGTAAAATTGCTTTCAATTGGATTTAAGATGTTAAACCATTAAAGAAAACTGATTTCTCATTTTGCATAATCTCTAAAGTTTACCATTACTAAAAATGTTATAAAGCTGTCTTTGTAATTAAAAGATACACTGTATTCCTTTCATGATGTCTAATTTCTGTACATAGCACAAAATTCTTAATTTTGTATCAGTAGCTCCACTACAAAATAATAGTATATCATAGAATAATGGAATTAAATGTTCCTGGAAGACAAAGGTAGTTCTACTGTAGCTCATAAGTACAAATATATAAGTGTCATCAAATTTTTCTTTTGTCTTTTCAAGACATTTAAAAATATATTTTATTTTATATGGCTATAAATATTTGAACTATGCTTTTAGTAGCCATTCGAATTACGTGTGTCGGTAATTAATTTTTGAATATCCTTGACTCTAAGGTGAAGAAACATGACAGCTAGTACAAGTGACAATCCCGGCATTCTTGGGCTAGAACTGTAGTTTATTTTACTTCAAAAATGTGTTCCTCATTGACCAAGCCCCATTCCTTTTCTCTTCTGTTCTTGACGCAGCAGCGTTCTGATCCTTCTTCTACGTGCTCCGCCTGGTTGAGCACCTTATCCTCAGCCACCACACACACACCCCTTACCCCATTCTATAGATTTTACAAACAATAAATCCCATGGATCTGGATGTAGCAAGATCTTTGCTGTCTTCGGCACTGACTATCTCAGTTTCCCAGTTCATTTTTCGTTCACCTCGGAGGTCTTCCTTGCAGTATTATGTAATTGCACCATACAGGATACTGGATTCACTTTCTAGGATCCCCTTTAGTCAGGTCACTAGCGTGCTCCAGCAAGTTTTTGTGCATTTCCCTGGCCAAAATATTCTGTTCTTCCTCTGCTGTAAGTGGTGTCTTAGGAGTTCCAGTCCTAGTACTCTAGGAAGATTTCTCAGTGGTCATTTTTCACTTGTTATTTTATTTTCAAGCTATCAAAGTATGTATGACATCCGTGAGTAAGATTAATATACAATATTGACCAGTGCTTTGTATTTCAAGTGACATCATAGTTGCTATAAAATTCACACAAAGAGCATCTACAGAGCCTTTGGCTTGATCGTGGAAAGCTATAATGTCCAGCTTCCAATTTTTAATATTTGTATCAATATTTCCATCATAACACAATGTTAACACCAGTAATACACAGTGATGTCTTTTTCAAATAGAAATATTGTTTTGTATAATTTTATCTTTCTCTTTGTGTGTGAGTGTGTGATTGTGTGTGTATGTGGGTGTGCGTGCATGTGTGTGTGTGGGTACTGGAATTAAATGACCAGTCTCTGTGACTAGCTCGGTACTCCTGGGAGCCAGGATCAGCATTAGATGTGGTGCCTCGGACGGAACCGTGGTCCCCACACTTGCCTAAGCAGGTACTTAGTCTGCTGAGCTATCTTGTCAGCCCTTTCCTGTTTTGATTTTTTGTTGTTGTTGTTCATTTGTTTTTTATTTGTATTTTAGGAAAGGGTCTACACGGTGTCCAGGATCTCAATATTAGATTGGATTCCTAATGACCCACCTGTTTACAGCCTCCCGAGAGCTGGGATTACACGTGTGTCCACCATGCCCAGTCTCAGGGCAGGTTCAGCATGCCCTAGGGGTGGAGCTGGCATGGCAGGCCCAGGGATCGAACCCCTGGACACTCGGCCTGCTTGCTGGCGCTTTAATCTAAGCTACTTGGCTGGCACTAATTTTGCAACATTTTATTTGAAATTATTGCTTTGGTCTTACACCAGTCAGCCTGTGTTCTGTTAGCTAATGTTACATCAATTAGAAAACAGTAACTAAATTGTTGAAAGTCACACTCTGATTAATTATAAAGATGCAAACAGTATGTCTGTTCAATGAACAATTGAGATATTACCATACAAATAAAGTCCTGGTGGCTGAATTTCAGGATGAATTTCCAAAATAAAAGTAAAAATGGAGTCTTTGACTCTAAAATGTGCAATTTAGATGTTATACTTTTCAGGGTTTGCATTTTGGCATCTACATGCTGAAGTTACAATGAAATGATGCAAGATGAAGATGTCTATTAGTAGTTGCATACTCAGACAGTGTTTGAGGTACCAACAATTACACATACGTCTCTCCAACAGTAAGTAGATAGAGAAGCCAGATGATTAGGCATTTTTCTACATCTGGAGGAGTGGTTTTATTATCAAACCTCATGCAGTTTTGAAGGATTCCAACTCTCATCATTATAACCGTTATATACAAACATCAAACCCATACCCATAGTAGATCTATAAGATTTTTGCATTCCTGTGATTACTATGTGAAAACCCTGCTAAGTAAAAGTGATCTGTGAGTACTTTCAATTAAGCTAGTGAAGCATTATGACAAATACATTTTTTAGTATTAGTATTAGTGCAATATAAAATATTTTTCTTGGGTATTTCACAAAACCATGTAGCATTTTGTGTGTGGCAAATAATTTCCAAAGTTGAATGTCAGTGCTAGGATTGTGTCCAATAGGTTTTACTCCTACCAAGACTGTATTTACAGACTTGGTTCTAAAATTGGATTATTTCATTTGGGTTCACGAGCAATGTGTATCATTTGGACTGGGCAAATAGGTTCTTAGATTGCTGCTTACTTCATCATATGAATTGAGGAGTTATGCATTCCCGGTGCCTTTATCTGTTGATTTTGGCTCCATATCACCATCGCAAGATCTTGGGCTCACAGGACCAAGTCAAAGTCATGATTATCTTCATCACCATAAGAGAACTAATGTTTATTCAGTTTCAGCCTTGTCTAAATCTTGTAAACCTAGATTTTCATGTGCCATTGTACTGTATTGGGCTACTTCTACTATATAAATAAAAAAAAAAAACTTTTTAAAATCATCAATGCTAAATCCAGAAAAGTAGCTATAGTATTTTTTATTAATATTTTTATTGTTTAAATTTAACAATGGCTATATTACATATTTTCATCATCAGATCAGTTTAAATTAATAGATATAGGTCTATAAGATTGATCAAACAATTAAACATTAACACATTCAATCAACATTACTTTTTTTTTCTTTTCCCCTTTCTTTTTTTAAAAGTTGACCTATTGCATATTGTCTTCACAGTAGTTCTACAGAGTACGGTGTATGGGCATGACCCACCTCCCTATTGATGTTCCTAAGAAGGAAAAAAAAGGAAGAAAAGAAAAGAAAATTCTTCTCTTTGGACTAAGAGGAAACAGATGCATACACAGTCAAATATTCTGCAATTGCCGTGGGCCACTAGTGAAGCTTGTGATGTTGGAGGCTATTGAATCTAAGCCTCCTAAAGCTCATCTCACCAATCTTCGCTATAGTATTTTATGAATAAAACTCTACTGTTACTGTTTTGTAGATCCTGTACACACCTTGCTGTTTTTCTGCTGAGTGGATAAAGGCACAGATCAGTTTTTGCTATCCCCAGGAATAACAATTGTTAGTCAGACCCACATTTAATTACGGTGAAATGCATGTTTACATAACAGAAAAATGATGTTTAGTTTAACATAAACAAAACCTGTTATATAGAGCATTACATGGATAAAAGTCCTGGTTTGATGCCTTTGTACAAATGCATACACCTGGACATTTATATATCAAGTAAATAAACACACAGATGATTTCCTGAATCCCCCAGGTATCTACAGGGATGCGCAGGTGACTACTCTTTTGCTAACATCCACATTCACAACAGAAAAGTTTGGACTGTTGCGACCCATTGTTATAACCTAGCTAAGGGACACACTCAAAATGTGTCCTCTATTTCTAGGACACTAGGCTCTAATATGTGAGAGCCTTTTGGAAGTGGGCAACTGATACATTTGTGAGGTGCTCCCATTTTTCACTCAGCCTATCTCAGTGTCACTCAGATGAGAGAGTCCCTTTGAGGAGAACAGATGAACCTCAGTTTCACACATCTCTCTTTCTCCAATCCCACCTTCGGTAACCTTTGCCTTTGCCGGTCTCTGGATTCACTGCTATGTGTTTCCACTGACATTCTTGTGCCCCTGTCGTTGCCCTCCTTGACCGCACACTGAGGCAACCCCAGCTGACCTTTCCTCTTTGTTGTTTTGTAGGCTTGCTTCATAGACAGTTATAGACCAAACCTTCATGAAAAAGCTTGCCTTGAGTCCTGTGCACCACCAGTGCCGTCGCCTGTGATTGTACCACAAGGCAATCAATATCACTCGGTAGTTTTTCAGTGGTCACTCAGGCTCTGTTCAGTTTGGCTTTCAATTTCCAAGAGAAACGCATTTCTATCTGTGACTGTTGTGGCTTTTCATGTTTTGTCTTAAACCTCCAAATTATAGAATCTTCAGATTTACAGGCTTGTTTTTATTCCTTGAATCTATACCATCAGTTATAGGTTGGAGCTGAATTGTCATGATTAAAAAAAATCTGTTTTAAGAAGTCATATATTTGCAAACCAACCTTGAAATTATGTTTTTGCTTTTTTTTTTTTTTTTAGGGGGGTAGCAGGAATTGAATTCAGAACCTTGCACTTGCCAGGAAGGTACTTGTGCCACTGTACACTGTGTCCCTGGGCTCCCCAACTTTGAATTTATGTAGCTCACTTTGAGAATTGGCCAAAAATCTAAGTAGAAGCTTCTGTCTTAGAATAAACTCATATTGTTTCCTCCAGGGTTAATTTCTAAATACATTAATCTTCTGAGAACATTATGATCATTTTAACAACTCTAGACGCTCTTGTTAGGTTTATGTGAACTCTGTTATGAGTCCTCTTTTTGAAATATAGCAAGGTCACAGAATGCTTAACAGATCCACAGGCAGACAATGTCATTTCCTTTTCAAGTTCATAGTTCTTGCTCATATAAAAAAATATTTGTTTATTCTTTCCTAGTTCTCTAGACTTTCATGTAGCTGCTTGAATCCATGATACTCTGAAATCTAATTAGTTAGCATATTTATTAATTTGATTGTTAATGTATTAAATATTCACTTTGAGTAGTGACTCTTGAATGATTTGCATTTAATATTTTGCACTGGAGTACACAGTTTTAAAATTGATCATTAATATTTTAATACATTTTTAAAGTGTTAATATTCTCCTCAGAAGGATCAGTCATGTTACATGTTCGCAATCTCTTAAATGAAAAACATTTTTGAGGTTTAAAAATTATTAGTGCACTGCTCAATTATGAAGTTTTATTATTTTGCTAAAGTTAGGTATGTTATTATTTTCAGACTTTACTTTGATTAATTGAACCTTTTATTTATTTATATTATGGCCAGCTCAGCCTGCCCTGGGGTTGGGGCTGGCACAGCATGTGGTGCTGGGGATCCAACTGCAGTCCCTGAGGTTGCCAAAGCTTGCCTAAGCAGATGATTCAGACCGCTGAGCTATCTCACTCTCTTCTTTCATTAATTCAGCTTTTAAAATTGCATCCACACTCTTAACTATGATAGCCTTATCTCCATTTTCTATAATTGATAAACACTAATGTCATATAAACTTTATAATATGTAGCAAGGAATTTTCCTTTGACATGTTAAAAGAACAATTTTTACTGTGATTTGAATTTTAAAAATTACAATTTTAAACTGTCAAGATGAAGTACATGTCTTTCCTTGTTATAGTTACTAGTACATTACTTATTCAGGTTAATGAATTTTATTATGACAGCTATATATATATATGTGTAAATCATAATTCATAGTAAAAAAAAAAAACAAGTGATCCAATTAAACAATTATCAAATGAACTGAACCAGCACTTTCAAACAAATTATCAATAAAAGAAAATTGAGAAAAATAAAGCTACAATGGAGAAATGAAAGCAAAACGTGCATGGGAATTCCATCTTATTCTAGTCAGAATGGGTTCTGTGAAGAATAGAAAAGTTGGGCCCGGCAGGATGGCTCAGTGGTCTAAAGCACCTGCTCAGGAAAGCTTAGGCAGCTGCAGGAACCATGGTTCACTCCCGGCACCACATACTGCGCCAGCCCCGCCTTCAGGGCAGGCTGAGCCTACTTTAAAAAAAAGAAAAAAAAGAATAGAAAAGTAATGACAAATACATCAGAATTTCACGTGTAAAGAGACTATTATTCATTAAATATTAATATCCTAAAACGACTCTTTTCAATGTTTATAATCACTTAAAAGTATTGTATATATGCTTTGTTGTCTCAAATATTTAATCTAAGTTATATTTACATGTTATATTGTATATTTCTGTTTTCCGGTAAATTGGTATTGTTTTTATAAATTGATATCTTAAAACACAAAAGTTATACATAAACACAACTAAAACCTGGTTATGATTATATGTGTTTACAAATCAGGCAAGTTTTATCTATGCTTTCTCTTTACTTCTGTCATAATACAGAGGACCACATGAATAGTTATGTATGTATGTATGTATGTATGTATGTATGTGTGTGTGTGTATGTTTGATGCTGAGAACCAAACTCAGGATCTTGGTTTTGTCAGGCAGGCACTTATGCCAGTGATCTATACTCCTGGCTGGATTTCTATCTGAACCAATTCTATCTGAAATGTGTGGCTAATGAATTTTTAATTTTAAGATTATCTTTATACATTATCTCATTTTTAAATTACGCCATCAAAGTCAAAATTCTGAACATTAACTGCTGTCTTAAAAAAGCTGATGGAAAATATTGGTGCAATCTTCGCAGTCATCCTGTATATATAACTGCATGATTTTTCCCTCCCTTTTTCCTACTTTTTCTCCTTTCCTTCATCTTTATTGCTTTATTTATTTATTCTTTCATGTATTCAATACAGGGTCTACAGGGACTCATGGCACAGATCAGACTCATCATGATCCTTTTTATTTCAGCCTTCCAAGAGCTGAGATAGGTATGTGTCACAATGTCCAGTCTCATTCACCATCTCATCATGCCCCATGGGCAGGGCTGGAATCGCAGGCCAGGGATCAAAGCCGGCTCTCTGTGTGCCTAAGCAGGTGCTCTAATACACTGAACTATCTGTCTGGCACTCATTGTTTAATTGTTATACTCGATTACTTTCCACTTCATTATATCTATTATACCTTTGATGTTTTATTTATTCTTTCAGACTCTTACACTAGGGAGACAATATGATGTTTACACATGTGGGTCTGATTTATTTCACTTATGAATATGACCTCTACTTGCATCCAGTTTATAAGTAACTTATAAAGGCCTCAAGTTTGTCTTTCTTTACAGCTGAGTAATACTCCATGGTATAAAAAGACAAAAAAAGTTTCCATCCATTTCTCAAGTGATGGGCACTGTGGGTGTTTCCAAGATATGGCCATGACAAATTGTTCTGCTATAAACATGGTTGCACATATATCATTATGGTATGATGTTTTCATTTTTTTTTGGGGGGGGTATAAGAAGTGGAATAGCTGGGTTCAGTAGGATTCCAGTGCAATTTTTTTGAGGAGTATTCACACTGATTTCCTTAGTGACTGCCTGAGTCTACATTTCCCCCAGCAGCTGAGAATGGTCTGTTTTTGCCACATAACCTCTCCAGCATCTGTTATTAGTTGATTTCTTTATGACCACCACTCTATCTAGGGTGAGACTGTATGACAGTACTGTTTGAATTTGTATTTCTGGGATGGCCAGTGCTGTGAAACATCCTTTTATGTACTTATTTGCCATTTGTTTTTCTCCCCCTGAGAAAAGTGTATTCATCTCTAGTGTCCATTTTGGGATTGGGTCTTTATATTGTTGGGACCTGATTCTTTTCTGTATTTCATATATACTGGATAGAATTCCCTTGTCTGAGTGATTGTTGTTTAATTTTTTTTTCCCAAGTTGTGGATTCCTTTCACTCTGTTGGCGATTTCTTTTGACATGCAGAAACTTCTCAGTACAATGAGATACCAGTTGTCTGCATGCTAACATCAGCAAACAAAGTAACAACACTGAGGACCACAAGGTGGTTATACAAAAGCTGTGGCTGAATACCTGTAATCTTGGTCTTCTAAATGTTGCCATTTTTAATGTCTTATCGGTTATTATTATACTGTCTTTAAAATACTTTTTAAAAAAGTAAAACAGAGGATAAGAAAAACATTAAGGTTTATAGAAAGCAAGCATTAATATCTAATTATTTTTCAATCTCGTATAACTATATCTGTTAATACGAATGACAGATTTGATGATAAAAATAGCTAAAGTAACAACCATATTAATCTGCTATTCCTCTTTTGAATATAAAAAACATATATATTGTTGTATGTTACCTTGTTTCAGTCTTTGTAACTAATTTTTATTTTTGTTTTTACTTTTTTTTTTTTTTCCGGGACCGAGGATCAAACTCACGGCCTTGCACTTGCCAGGCAGGCACTTGTGCCACGGAGCTATCTTCCCAGCCCCTTTGTTTTTACTTTTTAAAAAATAAAATACAGTAATAAAAATGAACACGTCATCCCTCTAATTTGGTTATATGTACTGAATTCTTGTAAGGATGTTTGCTTATTTGAAAATAAATAGGATGATACCACCTTATTGTTTCAAGGAACAAGATGCCAATCATGCAAAAAGGTCAACATACGATACACAGACAGATTGAACTTCTTAGACAGGCTTCTAGAGATATTAACAAGAGGGTCTATGTGTGCTACGCTGTCTACCAGATCGCTTCCAGGGCCCAGCTACAATAGCTTTCAACGGAAAGATGCTGAAGTTATAAAACATTTTACCACAGACTTCCTCCAGGTCCTTCATCGTCTCCCCAGTGTCTACCAAATGAAAGAGCCTTCCCTTTCTGTCTTCCTTCTCTGACACTGACAGCTTTTTTACTTGTTAATGTGATTCATTAGTATGTTAGTTTATGAAGTTTCACATGGATTTTGTATAGCCATTGTCTAGTTGCTCAGGAATTTTATCCTTTTTCTGAGGTTGATAAGGCATAGGATTTAACTCATACGTCTTAAAAATAATTCTGGATTTTCTTTCTCTGTGCTCTCTTACTTGAGGCATCCTTCTTCTCCAGCTATGTGAGACCTGTCACATTGGAGATGTTGAGGTAAAAATCACGATGATGAACCCTCCAAATTTCTTCCAAATACATCAATGTACATATGCCAACAATTTCTTTGAGCGTGCAACATATGAGTCACTGTGCTCATAAACACAATCAAAGAACAAACAAAAATCTTTCCCCTGTGCTTACTTTCCTGCAGTATCTCATCCACTACAGGACTTGCCGTATTTATTCAGCTACTACTAGACTAATATTTATTGGCTGCATTGTGAACATAAGTATGAAGTAAAAATTCTTCTCTTGTGAAGTTTAAAGTAGAAAATGTAACTATTCGTTACCGAAAAGCCAGCCAAGATTCATTATAAGGAGCAGCAAACTTGAGAAAGAATGAAACAGGCACTTTAGACCACTGAGCCATCTTGCCCAGTCCCACACTTTTATTTTTCATTTCTGGGACAAGAGTTAAAGAAAGCAATTTTACAAGTATGGAAAAGAATGCTGCCATTAGACAAAATTATCCAGATAAAGTTATCACGTTTGTGCCTTATAATCATGATGTATACTTATCTATATATGAAACTTCTGAGAGCTTTCAGAAGTGTTCCTATCAGTTCCTTGGCTTCCCCAAACTTGAATAAGCATTTTATGTATATAAAAGAAAGGAATTTTAGTACTATTTATATTCATCATTTCAAAGTTTCTTTTAGTAAATTACCACTGAGATTTTAAAAATTCAAAATAAGTTATCACATGTTAGTTTTCTGTATGTAATTTTATCACTAACAACAAATATGCACATTTTCATGTGTTTCTTATGTTTATATTTTTTTTAAATCCCACAAACGTTGGAGTTTCATTTCAATAGCATGTAAACTGTCTAAAATAGAATTGTTTCTCTAGTTTGAGAAGCAGTGACGAAAGAAATCCCAAGAGGAAGTGCCAATGCAGAATTGGATAGTTATAGTCATGGAGCCATTTGAAGTCTGTCAACTATTACAGTGTCACCAAATAAGAGGTAGATATTCAAGGTAGTCAGACATCTGGAAAAAAACAGAGAGCAGACGGTAAAGGGAAATGTTTGTCATACCATTACATTTATTCCACAGATACACTCAGTGAGAATTATAATTATTTAGAATCCTAATCAGGACTACTAGCTGATAACAAACACTTGAAGTAGGGTTAAGAAAATATTCCAGTTTATGCCTAGCCAGTCTTCAAGGTAATGACCTTGGGGTAGATGTGCTAACATACTACACTTTCTTTCACTTTCTTCTTTTTTTTTTTTAATAGAATAAACAGTTCTAAAAAAAAACCCAACAAAAATGATGAACAATTACACAACAACATGATAAGAAATTGACAAAGGTTGTCCTATTGGATATTGTTATCTTCAAAGCAGTTACTCAGATTACCAAATGTAGGTAGGCATGCAAAATTGGTCAAAATATTGATCAAAAAATTAACTGTTTGCTTAAATAAAACCTCATTCCAGTTGTTCTTTGCTTTTGAGCAGTTTCTTTCCATTTCACAGTGTCTTATTATATACTTTGGATTTTATTTACTCTCTCACTTTCTTACATTAATGAGACTACAATGTTTACACACGTAGGTCTGATTTTTTGACATAAGTGTGTAATCTCTAACACTAAGAAGCAACTAATACATCAATTCAAGTCTACTTTGTTGGTTAAAAGAAATAGAATGATAAAGAAAAGTAACAATGATGAAGATTTTACTAACCTAAAATGAATTTATTTTATTATTATGGTGATTGTTATTATTATTATTTTTATTAATTATATATATTTTATGTATTTTATGTATCACCGCAGCTTGGATTCTGTGATCCTCCTGTTTTAAATCTCCTCAGGACTGGGATTACAGATGTAGACCACCACCCCCAGTCTCAGTGCTCCGTTCAATGCATCTGGGGTCAGGGTCTGCACTTAAATGAAGTTTGTATGTAACATATGTAACATCAACACATAATAGTTGAAGTAAAGTTATGCTGAAGGGGCAGGGAGATTGCGAAGTGGCACAAGCAACTGTCTGACAAGTGCAAGGTCCTGATCCTCTATCTATCTATCTATCTATCTATCTATCTATCTATCTATCTAATATCACTACACAGACCACAGGTGTGGTTGCACAGTCCTGTAATCTAGCACCTGAAGGCTGAGGCAGGAAGGTCATTGTGAGTTGGAGAAAACCCTGGGCTAAATGTTGAGCTCAGGGTTTGTGTGAACTGCATAGTGAGACCCTGTCTAAAACAAAACAAAACGAAAATATGTTTACATAGAAATAGTTGCGAATACTTGTAGGCTTAGTGATGGATGTAACCACTTTAATGAGAAAAAGTCAATAGTGAGATGAGTGAGATGCAGAGGCGGGAACTCAAAGCTTTATTCATGATAACAGAACTGCACTACAGAGTTACACCTCTAACCCTAGAAAAGTTTAAAATCTGTCTCCAGTGTAATCTTGAAAACATTACTGGGCAAGTTTAATAGCTTTATAATTAAGCAAAACGAGTTTTATTGTTTGTACTCTCAAATTGAAAATAAATTCTTGAGCATTTTTTTTTGGGGGGGGGTTGGGGAGGGGGACTAGGGTTCGAACTCACAACCTTGTACTTGCCAGGTAGGCACTTGTGCCATGGAGCTATCTCCCCAGGCTCTGAAAATAAATTCTTAAATTTCGTTCCTAAGTATTTGTTTTCCTTTTTTATGATTTTGTGAAAGGGGTGGTTTCCCTAATTTCTCTCTCAGAGAGTTTGATGTTTGCGCACAGGAATGCAATTACTTTTGCGTGTTGAATTTGTATCCAATTATGTTACTGAGATTGTATATTAATTGTAAGAGACTTTCAGTGGAGTTTTGGGGATTTCCCATGGAGATTATCATGTCACAAGTAAATAATAATAATTTTAGTTCTTTTCCTATCATTATTCCTTTTATTTCTCTCTCTTCTCTAATTGATCTAGCTAAAGCTTTTTGAACTATATTGAATAGGAGTGGTGATAGTTGACATTTTCACTGGTTTGCCATAGGTGACTTTTATCAGATTGAGGTAAAGACCATCTATTATAATTTTTTGAAAGGTTTTTATCATGAATGCGTGTTGAAAAAAAACTGGTAATGTCTCCCACCCCCTCTTTTGACCAATTTTATATTCTTATATCTGGTAACCTGAAAAACTTCTTACAAACCCTCAAACTTCTGGTCCATTCTTATTTAGCATAAAATTTAGAGCTGTCCTTTCTGTTCATGGCTTGAAATATAAGTCCTGTGGTTCCCATGTCCCCATTGCCTAAGTGAAAAGTGAGAATATTGATTAATATCCCCAGAGAGTAAAGAGTAATGTTGGTGATTAGCCCCTTCAATTAGCTGTGATCATAATTGTGATATGAAAACTCCACTTGAGATTTCAACTGCTAAAAGTAATTTTAATCCATTGGCAAAAGTATAGCTTACAAATATTTTCTCTGGTTCCATTGGTCAATTCCTCGTTCATTTGTTTCCTTTGTTGTGCAGATATTTTTTAAATATAATATATATTATCTTAATTAATATAATATAAATTATAATAATATTATTTTCCATATGTTTACTTTCCAATATAATCTTCCTTTCCATTTGTTTGTTTCCTGTGTTATTGGTGCCTTCTCCGAATATATTTAGCTCATTCTAAATTGTTTGCATTGTTTTTCACCTAGGAATTTCAGTTTTAGGTTTGACTTTCATATTTACAAGATGAAATGAGTTTCATGATGAGTTTCATAACTGATGAGAGGAAGTACTTTAGCTTCCTTCTTTTGTGAGTATCCAATTTTCCCAGCCACATTTATTTGAATGATTTTATCCATTGCCTGCTCTTGTAACTTGAAATACAGTTGTCTAGAGATGAATGTGTTGATCTGTAAGTTTCTATTCTCTGATAACATTCTGTATGTTTACTTTTTATGAAAATACCTTATTGTCTTGAATGTCACAGCTTCTTGATATGCTTTGAAGTCAGAAGACTTGTTCTTCTGGATTTGTTCTTTATGTTCAAAATCACTTGAGCTATTTGAAATTTATTCTCTAGTTATGTGAACAACATCGTTGATTTTTTGATAGAGATTAGCTTAAACATATACATTGCTTAATGTAGTGTGAAAATTTTAGAAATATTGACATCCAATGCACAAAACATGGGATATATATATTTGATACAGGGGCTGTCTACTTAGTTTAGACTCATAATCCTCCTGTCTTAGCTTGCCTAGTGCTGCGATTATCAGAATGCACTTACATAGCCAATTTTGGGGCTGGCATGGCATGCAGTGCCAGGGATTGAAACCAAGAGCTAGAGATTTTCAGACAGGAGGTTTTGCCTCTGAGCTATTTCCCCATCCCAAAACAGTAAAGTAAAATTAACAAAATAGAAAAAGAAAGAAAATGTTAAAAGATATTTACTTTGAGTTATTATGTACAACAAAGAAGTATTAAAATACGAGAGAATTAAAGTTGGAATTTGTTACATTTATGTAAATACATAAGTAAAAAGATTCTGTTAGCTAAATGGACAGGACCAAAATAAGATGTTAGCCCCTAACACTACATACACTTTGAAATAATCTGCAAGCAAAAAGAAAACATAGACTCATATATCAAGAATTCTAACCACAGTAGAAGCTCTTAGACGTGTAAAGAGAAGAAAATTCCTAATATATGAGATGGAAGAAAAACAAGTCAATTTATTCCTTAGAAATAAAATTTTGACTTTTTATGTCAATTGAGACATTCAAAACTTTTTAGATTAGTGGAACTAAAACATTAAGCAGAAAATGATTAATAATCGAGAAGAAAATTACTGATAAATGGATTCTGTATACATGTTATTTACAGATGCTACACAATTAGTGCATATTTATCTATTTCAAATAATTTTAAAAAGGAGTTATTTTCAAATCAATATAGGATTACTTCTCAAGGCTGTCTCTTGTTTGTATAAGAGAACCAAACTTTGCAAATGAATTTCAATAGAAAAAGCCTTTCCTTCCTGGTTAATACAGGGAGAACAATGATAAATAATTGAAAAATTTAGGAGAGTATAATTAGGATCGAGGAGAAAGAAAAGATTTTTGCTGCAAGACGACTGGATTAGAGTTTAGATACCTCACAGGGAACAAAGTCTCTCCCAAGAGGATGAACTAAAAGTTCACTGATGGTTTCATGACAAGTAGGCTTTCTCTCTGTATGGAGGAGACAGGTTCAATGATCTGAATCATTTATCTCCTACTAGTCAATAAACTTAAATTCATAACTCCTGATTTACAAGTGGCCCAAAATCTCAGAGAACTGAAACAATTCTCAAGCCTGCCATGTTCAAAGATGATTCACGTTTCCCTTTGTTGTCTTCTGTTTTGTACATCATAAAATCAAACGCTTGCTTGAAGATTTTCTCTACATTTAAGGAAAATATTTACATAAACGTCCTACCAAGATGTCATAAGTCCATATGTAGCTCCTGGAGTTGACTTAGTTTAGGTTGCGTTTCTAATGAAATACTAAATATCATAATGCTGCAATCACACTGATAAATCAAAGCATGCAAAGGCAAGCCAGCAAGGACATCTCTGACCTGAATCATTGAAAACAGGGCAAGAAAAAGTAGAAAAGAAACAACACTTCTCTCCACGGGGTAAGTTCTTTTTGTAGGTCATCTGCTTTCAAGTTTCCTGCTGAATGTAAGGATATTCAATTAACACATTTTTTTGTGTAGTTTCAGTCAATATGGAAGTTACATACATTCTCTTTAAATTTTAAGAGGATGCAGTATGCCTCTTGGCTTCAGATGAAATCTTACTACACAAATTCACAACTTCTTAGAGCTTAAACTACTAGTTGTTGGAAAAATTACTATGATCTTCAATATAGTTAAAGTTTCTTGATAGGATATGATTAGTATTTCCATAGAAAATATTTTAAATATTTGAAAGTTCTTTGTAAGAATGCTATTCATATATATATACATATATATATATATATATATATATATATATAATGCATTTATTATATAATCATATAGAAGAATAAAAGAATGTTCTTGGATGTACAGTTAAATTTTTCATAACATTATGATTATCTTTTTATGTATTTAGTATAAGATCTACAGGGTCTCACTACACAGATCATACCCTCATGATGCTTCTGGTTTCAGCCTCCCAAGCTTTGGTATAACAGGTGTTTGCCACCAAGTCCAGTCTCAGTGGCCTTCTCTATGTCTGCCCCGGCACCAGCGCTGGCATAGAGCGTCATGCTTCCATAAAATGATAGCTTTTTTTACATTGTGACTTCAAGGTCAGGCTACAACACACAGTGAGTTCCTATCTCAAAATCCCTTCCTCCCCCCACAAAAAAAAGGTCAGAAAAAAGGTAAGTGAAGCCAGAAGCGGTGGAACACAATGGTAATTTCAGTAGTCTTGTAAACTGAGGCAAGAAAATTCCAGGTTGGAGCAATGCCTGAGATTTAACAACACTGACAGATTATTACACCCTTGCTTTCCTAACATGTAATTGTTGTCAACAAAAGCAAAGGAACACACGTTTCAAGGCGTATTAACTGTTATCTGAGTATTTTAAAGGGAATCAAAGACAACTTTTATTTCACTATCTAATTTAATCTTAAGTGTACAACATAGCTTTGGACATATCTCCTCCCGTAATATAACGGAGGCATGAAGAAAGAAGGCTGCTAACGGAACGCGGTAACTGAACCACTGATCAAGTCCATCTAATGGAAGGGGAAATGAGCCCAGCGTCCCAATCGACATTATGTCACATGCATGCAATGTTTTATACACTGTAATGAATCTAAACTCCAGAAGACTTAAAACACAAACATGCTATTAAACAAGCAAGACTATTACGGGAAGTTAAGGATCAACACATCAACATAATGAAAACAAGGATAGTAACAAAAATATAAAAACTGAATGAGTTTTCATACAGTTGAGTTTTCAAATTCAGTAAAACCAATTTACTGAAAATATGAACATCTTAAAAAAAAAAAAAAAAAAAAAAACTTAGGCAGCTACAGGGACCATGGTTCAATCCCCAGCACCACATGCTGCGCCAGCCCTGCCCTCAGGGCAGGCTGAGCCGGCCATAAGAATAAATAAACAAACAAACAAAAGTTCTGAAACAAGAAAAAAAAAACTTTGATACCATCCAGGCATGGTGGCGCACAGCTGTAATCCCAGCACTTGGGAGGCCGAGGCAGGAAGATTGATGTGATTTCGAGACCAGCCTGGGCTACAAAAGTGAGCTCAAAGCCAGCCTGAACTGTACACTGCATAGTGAGACCCTGTCTCAAAAAGATAAAAAATAAACAAAACAAAACAAAACTACTGAATGAAGCAATATTTGAGAGATGAATTTAAATAGTAGGTAGAATTTTTAAAAATCAAAAATAATTTTAATAAGAATCACATACTAAATGAATCAATTAATAAATAATACCACTTGAAAGGGTATTTGTTTCTAGAGAAATCATTCACACCAGAGTCATCTCTGATAGTATTGCAAGCAGCTGAGATACCTAAAATTATTATAGGCAGTCTGACAGGGCCAGGCCCTCAAGGAGACAGTACAGAAGACAAGATGATTTTGCAACCTGGGAGAGACAGACCCCTGTTTTGGGCCGGACCTTAAGACAAAGAGTACATGAATGCAGCCAAGCACCTCCCTAAAGATAGACATCCAGAATTAATATTCGAAATGGATCTCTCACCTTAAGGATGGCTGGGAGCTCCCTACAGAAAAGCCCCTGTTCTGTGTTCATGCCCACTTACCAAGCCAGCTTGCTATGTGACTCTCCTTCCCCTTTGTGGTCCTGGAGTAAACAGTTTTACTAGAGCAATTGTGCTTGTGGTCTCCCACTTCCTGTCCACCTAAGCAAGTCCCTTTGTTTTCTATCTTGGACCAGTTGCAGCACAAGGTTTTTCTCTATAAAAATCCCTAGAAAAGGCAGCTTCTTAGGCAACTAGCTCACACTACCCACCCCATTCCTCTCTCAGACCGGAGCTTTATTTTCCCCAATAAATATATTCTGTTCTTAACTTCCGTTGTTCCTAAAATTGATTCCTCAGTTTTAGAGAACATGAACTTGGCCCAGGTATCTTTCAAATTGGGAGTTTCATTTTCCTACATCAGTGGACAGAAGCGATCTAACTTGATTTAAAAGAGCCACAAGGGCACATCTCAACTATTTCCTCTGTTGAACACTTTACCTTTGATCACTTCAGCTGTCTGCCCTGTCATCTCTACTTAGAGTGATAACCATACAGGAAAGAGGCCAAAACACTGAAGATTTGTTACGGCCCAGGAATTATACACTTTTGAGTTGATATTCTTACCTACTGAGAACATATTTTCTTCCTTATGAACCCTTCAAAATTCCTAATTTTGGGGAAACTCTCCATCCACTTACACAGACTTATTGGTAGACGAATCAGCCCCATGTTTCAGAAATGAAATTCGACTTGTCCAACCAGGACACACTTTTAAAAGCCCACCTTCTTGTCTTGCTATTAAGAATGTACGCCTGCAGGGTATTGGCACGAAAGTGTAAAGATCTTGGGATAAATTGTTATGTGCAAATAAGAAAGATAGAAAAGATCTGCGTAATACGTGTACATCTCATACTGTGGGTGTGCCAAAGGTCTTTGAGCTATTTGCCACCATTCAGAGGACAATTTTGACCTGGATTTCAAAGAGAAATCCAGGAGATACTGATCAATCCTGTGCAAAGTACTGTAATACCAAACACAGGAGTAATTTTATCAAATGTCAGCAGCGGAATGTTCGACTGAATTATGTGGATGGTAATTGTTTGTTTGTAAACAATGGCAATTATTTACAAACAAATAACTATCAGGAGGAAATTGTTAGGAGGAAAACAGAAATAAATGTAAAGATCATATGGATATTTTCATGCAGGAAAGTAAAGACTAAAATAGTCAAGGAATAACATAAATAAACCTATTTTTAAGTCATCTCTTAGGAGCCATGAGCTGAGTTGGTGATAAGTTTTTCTCTGAAACAATGAGGAAAGCATAGGCAAGATTACCTGGAGTGAAAAGAAAGTGGGAGAAAAGCAAATATTTACAGAGATCAAAAAGTCTTTCGTGGGCCCGGCAGGATGGCTCAGTGATCTAAAGCGCCTGCTTAGGAAAGCTTAGGCAGCTGCAGGGACGGCGGTTCCATCCCCGGCACCACATGCTGCGCCAGCCCTGCCCTCAGGGCAGGCTGAGCCGGCCACAAAAATAAATAAATAAACAAACAAAAGTTCTGAAACAAGAAAAAAATAAAAAATAAAAAATAAAAATTCTTAAAAAAAAAAAAAAGTCTTTCGACTGCCTGCCAGATACAAGGTATTGAGTTTGATCCTCAGTTCCATAAAAATAAGGGGGAAAAAAGTCTTTCAAGAACTTTGGTTGGTGGCATAGTATAAAAATCAGGTTACAAAAGGTATCTAGATGGGAACGGAGGCAAATACATGTATCTGTCTAGCCATCTCTGTCACCCAAGCAAGCCAATTAGAATAGATGCCAGAGAAACCTCCATTTTAAAACAAATTCCAACTTTTTTGTAGGAAACTTGATGCTACAAAAATTAGGCATTTTGGACTCTTTCAAAGTTATCTCTTCTTTTCCTGTGGAGAGAAACTGCAGAGATAAAGGACACAGCAAGAGCAAGCAGACAGGGTGAGGTGCACAGCTCCCACGGTGCAGTAAGGGCCTCTGACATCCAGTAGATGGGAGAGGTGGAGTGCTCTCGATTTCATGTGGTGACCAAAATATTTACACTATGAATCAGCTACCTAGGCTTCGCACCTGCTGGACAGAACTAAAGGATTCCTGTTATAAATAGATATCCAAACTCCAAATGGAAAACTACAGAGGAAAGCTATGCTATTCAAAATGAAGTCTTTCACCGCTGCTATGTCGCTATCTGTTCTACCTTTCCAATGAGTGCGATCCATCAGTATTTCTCTTTATCTTTTCACATTTTTCTGTTAGTCTTGAAATAGCTCTTTGACATGTGAAACACACAGAAAAATGAAAAACATTAAAGTAGAACTTATTATCTTACCACGCCAGGAACAGGCATGTGGTTCACCCTGGGAACGGTCATTTTATGTTGTTTGCTTTTAAACTTTGTATAAATACAATAACACAGACATTCTTTGTGCCTATTCAATAATGACAAAGATTCCTGAGGTATTTTACTTATAAGTGTGAATGCTTTTGCAACGATTCTGGCTAATGACTTCTAATCAGAGCATCTCTCCTAAGGGAAGTCCTGAAATGGGCAAGACAAAGCATTCCAGGGCGCTCTTCCTTTCATGATTACAGGTTCATGTACTAGACACAGGAACGACTTAGGTTTGGAACTATAAGGGAAACATTTCAGCTTTTCTAACAGTAATATTAGTATTTTGTAATCTGTGTAGTTGTTAATGTTTCCATAATACATTTCTTTCCCTATCTTTTTGGTTTTCTGTCGCTTTTTATTAGTTCATATTTTCAGCACATGATGACTATGGTGTAAGGGAAGGAAACACCCTACCTGAAAGATACCTGGGCAGAGTTCATGCTCTCTAAAACTGAAGAATGAATTTTAGGAACAATAAGCATTAAGAGAACAATGCATTGCCAGACTTGGTGGCACGCAACTATAATCCCAGCCCTTGGGAAGCTGAGGCAGGAGGATCAGTGTGAGTTTGAGACCAGCCTGTACTACAAAAGTGAGCTCAAGGCCAGCCTGAACTGCATAGCGAGACCCTGTCTTTAAAAAAAAAAAAAAAAAAAAAAAAAAGAAGCAGAATATATTTATTGGGGAAAAGAAAGCTCCTGTCTAAGAGCAGGTTACCCCTGAATCTGTCTTTCTGTCTCTTCTGGGTATTTTTATAGATAAAACCATGTGGCGAGGTAGGTCATAGGTGGGAAACATGGGATCTCAGTAGGTGGGCGTGAGGTGGGACAGTACTCTGGTCAACCAAAAGGGTTACCAGCCAGGTAAGACTGAGTAAGTCCAGGACCAAGGGGGGATGTGAGAGGGAATGTAGGTGGGTACGAATACAGGCCTGTGGCCTGTCCTGTGGGGACTGAGTTAGTGGCTCTTCCAGGCCTCCTCCAGGGGAGAGTTCTGTTTAGAACGTCGATGCCTGCTGTCTATCCTTAGGGAGGGAGTGCGCACAGGAGAGTTTGTCTCTCACAGTCGCAAGGCATCTGACCTTTTACACTGTCTACCTGAGGGCCCAGCTCTGGCTGACTGCCTATAATATTTCCGTCTAAGGCAGCTCCCCACAACGATTACAGTAGTTGCACAAAACTCGTATTAATTCAGTGAATTTTCCTCTTCTTTACCTCCTTTTATTTTTCCAGGATCCCGTTCATACATTTTATGACTTTTTTCAATTTTAAATTTTTTTTTTTTTATTTTCAGGGTCTCACTACTAGATCAGACTTGTAGTAATCTGCCTGTTTACAACCTCCCAAGAGCTGGGATTACAGGTGTGTGCCACCATGCCCAGTCTCAATGTGCCCCTTGGGGCAAGGTGGGCACAACAGGCTTGGGTATTGAAACCCCCAGTTATTGTATGACTTTTAAATTTAATTTTTGTGTACACAGATTGAAAATAAGAACAGTAGGCCAAAGAACATATGAAGCTTGTATAATTTTACTAAATTAAGGTACATTGTTACATACATTATCCTCATAATATTTTAGAGTACATCCATACTGCATTATAATATATTCCTGTTTGTTTTTCCCTTTGTCTATCATATGTATTTTTCCTATTACCTGTGATACATCATATATATATATATATATATATATATGCATATATATATGTATATATATATGTTTATACATATAATACACGTATAATTCATAGAAGAGCAACAATAAGCTATGTAAGTATGTAAGCTTGCATCTCTGAGTTATGTCATTTAACATTATGGTCTCAAAATTTATTTGTCTTCCTACATGTGACTGAAGTATACCCTTGTTTATGGCAGAGTAGTTTGCTGCTGTCGAACAACAGTATGTGTTTTTTCTTCATTCTTCAGTTGGCAGATGTGTAGGCTGTGTATAAGAGTTAGCTACTGAAATTGGGCACTATAGGTGTGGGCATGCCTACCTCCCTGCAGCACGCTGTCCTTCACTCTTTTGGGAAGAAAGAGGAAGATAGCAGGAAGGGAAATAAGTAGGACAAGTGGAATTTTTACTTTTTTTATTTTTGGGGAATCTCTGTATTGATTTCCACGGTGGTTGTATTAGCTTGCACTCCTCCAGCCGGGCCAGGATTTATTGTTGTTTGACTTAATAGTAGCCATTCTTTCTAGGCTGAGAGATAATCACAATGTCACTGTAATACACCTTTCTCAAAAGCACAGCGATGCTGAATAGATTCTCAAGCACTTAACATAAATAGTCCATCCATTTACATTTAAAATTATGATATTGTTATGTTATTAAATTTTCTCTATAAAACAAATATTAATGCATTAATTTTTAAAATACCTATGGCGATGGTTTTCTTTCTGACATTAACACAGTTATCCTACAACTATTTTGAAGGTTATTAATACAATGAGCTTTAAAAATAACTTTTTAATATGTATTTTGTAAATGGTACTTTCACAAAGTTTGTTTATATTGTTACTCTGTTTTCATTTCTATTATGTTTTATTCCTTTTACTGTATGCTTTTGTTAGTGTTATTTGAGCTTTTTTTTAAAGAATTTTTTATTTTATTTATTATTTTTATTCTTGTTTCAGAACCTTTGTTTGTTTATTCACTGATTTTTATGGCCAGCTCAGCCTGCCCTGAGGGCAGGGCTGGCACAGCATGTGGTTCCGGGGATCGAACCGCGGTCTCTGAAGCCACCCAAGCTTCCCCAAGCAGGTGCTTTAGACCACTGAGCCATCCCACTGGGCCCTATTTGAGTTTTTAAGAGCTAGTCTTCCCTAGTTACCTTAGAGTCTGTCATACTTATATGTGTTTTCTCACAGCTTCTTACAGGATCCAGTTATATTTAGCATAATTTTCTTTTTGATTCAAGAAAAACAGTAAGTTCAAAGTTAGTAACACATTTAGTTTTCTCCAAAACCTCTTAATTTTAAGAGATATTATGATAGACTAAAGATTATATATGTATATATATATATATATATATATATATATATATATATATAAAGAAGACACAGATAAGAAATATATATATACAGCATGGCTCTAGTTTCGGCTGCCATATGGCTTTCCTATGTTTATAAATTATTATTTTCTCCAGAAATTGAGAGGATATCACCTCTCTCCTTGTTACTTCAAAGTTAGTTTCCAAAAGTTGTACTACTGGGTTACCATGGAGCACTTGATTCACTTGAGCAGTTTTTGTTGGGATTGTGTCTACTGTGCCCACAAACCTGTATGCAGTCGTGAGGAGAGAGGCTTGCTAGCTACCACAGCTGCTTCCCCTTTGCGCTTCCTTCTTTGGTGCGGCCATGAATGGTTGGTCTGTGCCGTGTAATGCTCTGCCTTGGAGCCAGCTGAGTAGGAACTGAAACCTCCACTAACTGTGAGCTAACTACATGTTTCCTTTCCTAGTTTTGGGTGTTGAGTATTTTGTCCCAGCAATGAAAGAAGTGTAACCAGAGATGATTCTGGGGCTGGGGAGATAGCTCTGTGGCACAAATGCCTACCTGGCAAGTGCAAGGTCATGAGTTCAAACCCCAGTCCCGCAAAAAAAAAAAAAAAAAAAAAAAAAAAAAAAAAAAAAAAAAAAAAAAAAAAAAAAAAAAAAAAAAAAAAAAAAAAAAAAAAAAAAAAAAAAAAAAAAAAAAAAAAAAAAAAAAAAAAAAAAAAAAAAAGATGATTCTATTTATACATTTTTACAAAGCGTCTAACATACAGCACAACTAAGATACCCTGTTCTGGGAACCCAGCCTGTCCTTGTGGCATGGAACAGAGCCCAACTGATAAAATGTCCACTGGTGCTCTCAACATAGCTAGGAGCTGTGAGACAGCACGGAGCTAGTTCTCATCACTTCTCATTAATTTTCACTCACTGATTACTGGGAACATGGCCAGAAGCCTTGACAGAACTCCAGCACCTCTACCGGCACCCAGAGTCACCAACATCTTCATAACTTTCCCTCATCCCCCAAAGGATGCTTCAGTCATGTAAGGAAATAGGAAATACGATTGTCTCCAGCCCCAAGATTTCTAGTATAAATTTTTGTACTTTTATGGGAAATTCTTTGTAGCTATTTTAGAACACAGATTTTCTTCAGTTAACTGCAGCCCAAGGATTTTAACAAAAATCAAATTGTTTTGTTATCTTGTCTCCTTGTGCAAACTGTGAATTTTAATACTTGCTACTATTAAATGGCAGAAAGCACTGCTGTTGGCCAAAAGTTGGTTCTCCTGTATTTCAAATATAATGCCTGATTTTCATCTAAAGTGTCAATTAAAAAAAATAAAATAAAGTGTCAATTCCAGATGTTTCATCATAAAAGTGGATAATTTCAGACTTTTTCATTTCCTTTTGAATGGAAATACTGCAGTGGCTATGAGGTATTAATATCACATTTTTACCTTTTTTGATACATATGAAACTAACTGGCTGACAAGAATGTCCAATGATAAGTAAACATTTCGTTTTTCTATTTGGCAAAATTTCGATGGATAGCCCTCATACTATATATATGAACACAGGCATTATAGTTGAAATCCAAGAGAACCACCTATTGGCAAATGGCTAACTTACATATCTGGCACTGGGAATTGAACTCAGGACCTTGTGCTTGCCAAACAGGCACCGTCCCTCTGAGATACATCCCCAGCTCATCCTCATGTTCTTTTTTTTCCCAAAGTGCCCAACTAAGTCAATCTTTTTTATTTTTAAATTTATCAAGAATTCCAGTGAGTTATACTAACTGTCACCAGTAATATTTCTTTTAGTACCTTCAGTACACTCCACAAGCCTCGGAGCAGCTTTTGTAGAATTTGATACACCGGCTTTGGACAAATTCGCTGTCTTTAGCACCGGCATACACATATATTTTTATGTATCATACAGTGAGTTCTAGAAACAGCTGAAATTGGCATCAATATGCCGTAGTTACCTGGGTTGTTAAGCACAGACGTTCCAAAACTGCAGCGTCCTTTAGATGGGACCAGCATCTTCCCAAGGGGTAGGTGAACTTTGGGAGAATAGCATGACTTTGACCTGTCAACAAATTCCTCAGACAAGCTAGAGACTATAGCTAGCTAATGTTCTTTTTTTTTTTGTTTTATTTTAAAGAGTAAAACAAAAAGAAGAAAAAAAAAAAAACAACAATAGCAAGAATAAAGACAGAAACAGAGTAACATGCTGTTACAGAATTTCAAAACAAGAATAAAAAATCAACAATAGTTGTATTATGTATCTCTATCATCAAATCTGCTCTCTATATCTGTTGATCTGAGCAAGAGCTAAATGATTTTAACTATTTCAGCTCTAGTTCTGACATTATCCAACCTAAGGTAACATCCTAAAGATGAAAATTGAGGCTGACTCATAGTGAAGTGAGAAAAGAATCTTCCCTTTTCATCTGTTGTCCACACTTAATGGGCATCTTCATGACAAAACTGGAAGTGTATAACAACTCCAATCAGCGCTGCGACCCAGGGGAGAATTTCTGAAGTTGTGAATACCCATGAATGCCTCCTCTTTCTTTTTTTTTTTTTTTTTTTTTGTCTTTTTGAGACAGGGTCTCACTATGCAGTTGAGGCTGGTCCTGAGCTCACTTTTGTAGCCCAGGCTGGTCTCGAACTCGCACCAATCCTCCTGCCTCAGCCTCCCGAGTGCTGGGATTACAGGCGTGAGCCACCACGTCCGGCTTGCCTCCTCTTTCTTATAGAACTGAAGACAGTGAGCCTGGAGCTCCTGAGCTTGCATTAGTACTCCTGGTAGGGGGCGACTATAGAAATCCAGGTAATCAATCTTTACAAACTTAGAAAACACAGCACTTTTAAAAGTATATTAGGTCTTCCAGATATATCTGTAGGAGATGGAAGGTAAACAATTTCCCTGAGGAACCAAGAACCATCTTAATTTTTTTTTAGTTCTCTCATTTTACATGGTTATCAATTATTTTTATTTCCAACATACTATAGAGACCTGAAAATCTTAATAATTTAGATGGTCATATCCATACCCCAAAGGAATGCATTTAAAACAAACAAATCTTTAAGATAATGAGTCAATATTAACTGCACATCTATGGTAAAAACCTACCATTGCAAGTGATAAAGTAGCAGTAATCATGAATATAACTTGGAGACAAAGCTTTAAAAATAATATTCTACAATGATATGCAAATAATACAAATATAATGTGCAATTTCTGAAGGAATTTAGATGCAGTAAAATGTATAGAGTTTTGAAAAAATATTTCATGCTTTAAAATTTAAGTATAGTAATTAAAAGGCAGTGTCAATATTGATGTGAAAAATTTTATGAAGTGAAATGATAAAATATGTATTGCTAAATTTTATAAAAAACAATTCTGGGTACACTTTACATAGACAGTTAAAAGAGAAAATTTCAATTTCCTTCCATTTTTAATTGAAACTTTGTATAACTAATGTGTCCCATTAATTCCTTAAAGAATTATCGCATAAAAATGGAAAGCAGCTGGGCGTGGTGGTGCACGCCTGTAATCCCAGTACTTGGGAGGCTGAGGCAGGAGGATCAGTGTGAGTTCGAGACCAGCCTGGGCCACAAAAATGAGCTCAAGGCCACCCTGTCTCAAAAAGACAAAAAAAAGGAAAGTAAATTATTTTAGATAAGCTTAACTTTTATTCTACATAGATTTTCAATATATTTCCTATTTACGTATAATAACTTACACCATCTAAGATTGGCCAGCAGTGCAGGGAAGCACTTTCCATTCCTTCTCCTTCCAAGTAGCTATAATTAGAAATGGGAAATCTAGAAGACACGGCTTTCTGCTAAGAAATACAAACCGGCATTCACCAAGAATTCTTCCTGTCCTCATAAGAAGTGTTATTATATTGACAAACTTCCTTCTGTACATTATAGAAGGCAAGAAATATATTGACCGTTCAGCTGGTATTTTAATGGCAGAAAATCTGTCAGGTTATGTATGAGCTGCTTTGCAGGACAGTGTCTATCTAATCAGTGACTCTTAAATAGGTGCTGCCATGTAACAACAATGATAAATTTTTTGGTAAGGAAAGCATTTCTGTAGCGAGCATTCATGGGGCGATAGCCATATCTGTTCCATTTTGGGTCTCATTATGGAATTCGTGACTTTTTACTTGGGAGGTCAAATCCCCTCTAACACATCAAAATTAATCAGATGTACATGTTTGATTAGTTTTACTGCCATCGCTGCAGGCTGTCCTGCTTACCGTCCTCTCACCGTGCAAATGCAGGTATCATAGTTCGTCGTTTCATTTTTCTGTGCTGTGACCTCACTTATTCCTTCTGTGGAGTTTAAAATAGCATTGCTTCTGCCTCAGGCTTCTGAAATAGCAACACGTTCCCTTGGTTGTGCATACGGTATTATTCCATTTCAAATCATTTTTAATATGAGCCCTGTTTTCAAATTGTGAATGCTTTTCTAGCTTGAAAATACGTGTTACATGTACTGAATTATATTTATAAATAAGAAATTTAAAAGAAACTTTAAAAAAAACATTTTTGCTATTTTTTGTAAATGCTTATGGATCTGACAAGCTATGACATACATGTCTCTTAGTTTCATGTATTGGGATTATTTCTATTTTGGTCAGATCATAATTACAGCTCATATTTACCTGCCATAACATCTCTATTTTTTGGCAACTATAATTTTGCTGTTCACTTTTTACCATATTTTCCCTTTTTACTTGTGGTTTCTTGTCCATTGTTTTAAATTGTTTCTTCCTTGGCTTCTTGCAGGTGTCCAGGCTTTCACTTTTATTTGAAAAATGTCACCTACTTAGTTTGAGTCCTCGTGGACTTGGTGTGCTGTTTTTAGTACCAAATGATGGACAATCCTCGGACACCATTGGAACACATCGTATTTCATGTTTATATTCTCTGACAGTATTGTCTCACCTTTTCAAAGAATGATAATTTTGTTTTTGTCAAACTGTATCCAACTATTATCAAAATAGCATACTGGCATTTGTCAATGACAGATGAACATATTATTACAGTTTTAATGCTAATCACACATTCTATGGCTTCAAATGTATTTATACATAGCAAACACGCATTGGTTGTAACAACTGATAAATATAAATTAAATAGATTAATATTTTGATATATGCATACTCATTAATCATAAATAATAGTTTGATTTAGGACTGTTTTAAAGTGCAAATGTCGTTGTTAGTACTTCTGGTTATAATACTTTTTTTCTCATTTTTTACCTTATAAACTCACAAGTTATAAGTTAATTGATAACATGTCCTAGTAACTATAATTTGTGTGATGTTATTTCATATTTTTTTAACTGACATGATTTATTGTGGATAGCAATGTTCTTTTCAAATACTGAATAAATCATAGCAATTTTCTATATGAAAGACCACAAAAAGTGCCTCCAATACCTCCTAGAAATAACATGCGAATTTGGTAGGGTAGCAGAAAACAAAGTCAACACTCAAAACTCAATTGTATTCCTGCATGCAAATAATAAATTCACTAAGAGGTTAGTCGGGGAAACAGTACCCTTCAGAACAGCATCCAGAAAAATGAAATGCAGAGGAGCTAAACTACCCAGGCAAGTGAAAGAGGTCTATGTTGAAAACAGTATTACTCTGAAAAAGGAGATTCAAGAAGACATTAGAAAATGGAATGATATCCCCTGTTCCTGGGTCGGCAGAATCTGTAAAGTCACCAGGGATGTGCTTTAAAACTGTTACATAGATTTAGGGGAGTCCCAATTCGAATACCAATAATATTCTTTATGGAGAAAGCCTTCATAAAATTTATGTGAAAGCAGAAGAAGAGCAAAGAGAATTTTGGGGATCAAGGGCAAATTTGAGGAAATCCAAATCCCATAGGTAAGCTATACTTTAAAACTAAAGGGGCAAAAGCATAAAGGTATTAGAGAAAACCAAAGAAGGCAAAACCAGTCCTGTAGATCACTGGAGCAGATAGACGATACAGACACAACTCTAGATAACTTGTCTGTAATTCCTTTGCTGAGAAAGAGAACTTCTTTGACAAATGGTACTGAGCAAATTATTTATCTGCTGAATGTTGAACCTGAGCCCATATTTCTCAACAAGCACTAAGCTACAAACAAAATGCATCAAAGATCTAAATACTGCAGCAGAAATACTTAACATAGTGAAATACTTAATATAGTGAAAGATTAAATACAAACTCTTGAAGACATAGATATAGGGATAGACTTTCTGAACAAAACCTTGTTTGAACAAGCAATAATATAAAAATCAACAAATAGGATCACACCAAGATAGAAAGCTTCTGCACAGTAAAGGAAATCACTAACAGAATGATGAGGCAACCTACGTGATGGGAAAGATTTTTGATAGCTACTTTTCAATAGATGAATAGTTAGAAAATAGAAAGAAGTGAACAGCATTAGCCATCCCATATTTAAAGATCTAATCATGAAATGGGCATCTGGAATATGTAGACCCTTCTTTGGTTGAAATAACCAAATGCATAATTAAATAGATAAAAATGATTAAGATTTCTGGTCATTTGAGAAATGTAAAGGAAAACAACACTGAAATATTATTCCACTCCAGAAAGGCTAGCTATTCTCATGACATCCAATAGTAACAAGTTCTGTCAAGGCAACTGGAAGATAGGAATGCTTCAGCTTGGGGGGTTACCTGATGCAACCACTGTGGAAATCATCATGGTGATTCCTCAAAAAACAAAAAGTAGAACTTCCATTTGATGCAGCTATTTCTTTTCTAAGGATCTTCCCAAAACAGTCTTCAAATTTCAAGAATAAACACTCAGTTTTCAAAATTGCAGTAAGATAATTGAACAAGGAACATGGATATCTTATAGGGAATTAACAGTGCTTTTGACCTGAGGTAAACTAAGTTTCCCACTGTTTCTTTCTTATACTCCTCTATAAGGGCATGCTTATTTTACCTTATAACAATAATAGATTATCACTATTGTTGAGGAAGATAATTTCCATTATGTAGTTATAACTTTTAAAAAGCCTGAGACTGGGGAGATAGCTCAGTAGAATAAGCACTTGCCTGGCAAGCACAAGGTCCTGAGTTCAATCTCCAGTTCTGGAAAAAGAAAAAAGCCTGTTGTTTCTTCTTTAAAATGCTTATAATTATTACTCATCACTTAAAAGTTAGGCTATTTAAGACATTGTCTCCAGTTTGAGGAGATAGCCTTCAAACACAGAAACACAGAATGAAATTTTTCCATTATAGCTGACAAAAACTCATTCCAGAAATATAAACGTGTTTCAGTTGTGACACCATCAAATAACCAGTCTAAACTATTCTAGGTTTAGAAATCCCAACATTTGTATTCATGAAATAAAAGACAATTGAACAATCAACCCTCTAAAATAAAAAAAAAATATTGTCCTCCAACAATATTATCTTTTTAAATTAAAAATAACTCAACATCAAAAGTATTTAAAAGACAAATTTCTTAATGCTACAAACCATTATTACGGCTGTACACCTGTAATCCCAGTACCCTGGAGGATGAGGTAGAAGGATCACTGAGAATCAAGACCAGCCTAAGTTACAAAATTTGTTCCAGGCCAGCATGAACAACATAGTGAAACTCTGTCTCAAAAAGACTAAAGAAAATGCTACAATCCAGAAAATTTTTATTGCTATTAAAATATTTTTGGGGGCTGTGTAGATAGCTTAGCAGTCTAAGTACATGCCTCACAAGTACAAAGTCCTGGGTTTGATCCCTCGGTACACTTGCTCTGCTGGTCCCTCCCCCCAGGCATGTTAAGCCAGCCACCAAAACCAGGCATGGTGGTCCACACCTGTAATCCCAGGTGGGGAGGCTGAGGAAAGAGGATCACTGCGGTTTGGAACTCTGTAGCAAGACCATGTACCAAATACATACATACATACATACATACATACATACATACATACATGCAGAGGTTCCTTCTAAGTCCTCCTTTTGATCCGAGAAGTCAGTACTTGTAATCCCAAAGTCACGTTATTGGAATCTCATCAAGGTGATTCCCATTTACCACTTCCCACTCAACCCACAGCGGAAATAAAGACACTAAAACATATTCATAGTTACTGGGGAGTCAAGGGGCTCTAAGTCCAGCCACTAAGAAGATTCTCTGGAATCAAGAGAGCGATTCAAGGCCTCACCCAGCTTTATTCAGTGGAGGAGTGGCTTGAGAAAGGACGACTGAGAATTGTAGGAGGTAGTGAATACTGTGAGCTGAGCTGGGTGGGGGTCCTGCATTTACATCTGCCACCTGCAGAGAATATGCAGAGAGTAATCTGCATAAGGCTATTTAGATAGTATATATTGTTTTGGGTAGTCTGGTGCTTCAGCTTGGATGTAGTCTTTGAAGCCCCAGGAAGTCATAGCCTCTGTCTCCAGGCTTTTTCCCAACTGGCAGCATGGAGCATAGTCTCTTTGACCTGTATAGGTTACCAGGGAGACATGCAAACCACCTTCAAAGACCATCACCAACACCTCAGCTAGACCAATATACATAGCGTAAGGCCAATTGAGAGGATAAACAAAAGTCCTAGCCAGCTCTTACATATCAATACAAGGAAATAGGGCCAGACTCAGTCAAAATAGAGACAGGTGTTCTTCCTTTAAGGAGAGCTGATTAGGTGGTCCTCCACACATACACACACACATACATACATACATACATACATACATACATAGATATGTAAATAATTTTAAGAAGGAAATTAATTTAAATAAGAGCTAAATTAGGAATGTTAGAAGTGTAAAATACACATTTAGTCCTACAGAATTTTAATATGGAATGCTGACACCAGAGTCTTTTTTAAATGAAAGAAATTCTCTTGTTTGTTCATAAAGCAGAGAGACCACGGCATTTGTGAAGGTCACAGAACCAGATAAACATCTATATGTGTAGTGCCAGTATCGCTCTATCTGAAATTGTCCCCTTAAGATCGATCAGTATGTATGGGCCAGATGAAGGCTTGCATTCTTTTTCCAACACAAAATAAATCATGATGATAAATTTTCATATAAATTATGTTAGATTTTCTTATTTATATTTCTTATCAAAATAAATTTTCTTTGCATGACCATCTGCTTAAAATGAAATCAAGACACTTCCTAATGGGGCATCATTTAAAAAAAATCACACAGACTTCAAAACTACATTTGGACCTGAAAAAAAGCCTAATATGGACCCTGTTATATCCTTAGACTCTGAAACACTGCTGAACTGAGCTCATACAATCAGCATCACATTCTATCATTTGGCATTGCTATCATTTGCTTTTATGCACTAGAATGTCCAGAAATCTGTGCCCCAGGAAGCCTTATCCCTGGACACAGGTTATATTGCTTAACAGCAGCACTCTTATGTACTTACACAATGAACACTTTCTTCATTAGATCGTAGATCTGAGCGCTACTTACTTCAGAATCTCAAGAAAGCACGCTGTTACCCAGCAGCAGTTGCATCTACACAGAAACACTGACATCCCCGCGAGTGCCTAAGTGAGGGCTGTCTCCAGCTCTCCAGCTCAGTAGGCATATCACCCGGTTTGATTATGAGACCTAAATTCAAACTAAAAATCAAGAGCTAGGGATTTCCTGGAATAATATAATGTGGCAAGTACAGCGGTGTCTTTGTTCACAAACAATGCTCTTCGTGATTCTGACTGCAAACTGAGAAAAAGCAAACAATCATACTTCACAATAAAATCTGGGGGGAAGGGCTGGTGCAGCATGTGGTGTCAGGGATTGAGCTGCGATCCCTGCGGTTGCCTCAGCTTTCCTAAGCAGATGATGTAGACTGCCAAACCATTTTGCTGGTCTTGATATTTAGTTTTGTCATGTCCAATAAAAATGTCTATGGAGAAGTTCCAACCTTCTTGGTATAAAGAAATGAATAAATGTGGAGATAGTCTAGCCTTGATCTAAAATAATGTGAGGGCACTCATTGACTATGCCATCTTCATAATCATGCTTAACATTTATTTTATTAGTTATAAAATCACACTTATAAAAATTTCTACATCCAATTATGGTGAAATTTAAATGTTAAAATAAATTTAACTTATTGATTACACCATAAATTCAAACATATAATAAAATAACTGCAATTGTCACGTAAGGATCACTTTTAATATTTACTGACACTTATTGACTATATATATATATGTGTGTATATATATATATATATATATATATATATATATATAGAGAGAGAGAGAGAGAGAGAGAGAGAGGGTAAATTATAGAGGAAAGCTAGTTTGTTTGAACATTTTCCATTTTAAAATTTGTAAAGTTATTAGCTTATAATATCTCAGTTCTAAGAACTGAAAATGTTTGTGTGCTTTAACAACACAGTCCTCTTGTGAAGAAGCTTTACTTCGCTTCAAAATGATGTTATCTAACTGCTTCTAGAAGAATAAGAGGCTGTTAAATCAACTCCACCATCTATTACTTGGCAGCAGCTCAAGGGAGCACCAGTTCTTCCTGTTTTCTTGATGGAGAGAACGTGATCATTACTGAGAAGAACCAGTTTCAGAGGGCTTTGGGTAGCAGGGAGACTTTGACATTTCGTTGGCTGTAGTCTCGTTTTGGGTTGGCAAAGGCAGCAAGCAAAGGAGACAAACGTTAATAGAACAACTGAGAATGACACAGTTCAGGCTTCCACTCCAAATTAAATCCATTCATGATCATTAGCAAGAAGAACAGCAGAAAATGATCCAAGGCAGCACAGAATGTGAATTTTAATTGATATTTTAATACTTCCTTGGAGCTATATTTGCCTTATTACAAATGCTTTCTTAATTTTAAATGTTGCACTTTCAAAAATCAGTTTGTCTTCATCAAGTTGAATGAGTTCAATAGCTGGAACCCTCCACCAAATACAGCATTGCCATCTTAGGGCAAGAGCTGAGAACTATATTTGGGATCTCTTTGTAATCAAGATTTTTCCTGAAAAACACAGACCACCCCCAAATCCAGAAACTTCTAACACAATTAATTAAACCAGGAGAGGTAACAGTATTTGGAAATGTTTTTTATCCTTGAACTGTTTAATCAAAGTGATTATTTTCATTTGAAATATATTTAAATAGGCACAATTACTTTCCTTTTTGAACTATATATAATTGCAGATCAGTGATAAATTTCGAAAACCAATGTGGAAGGATTTGTTCAAGGATTGAATAAAATCACACTTCATCTGCTTATTGCTAAAATATGGTTTAAATTTATGTCTTGTTCTCAATTCTATTGAAGTTATTGTACTTTTTGTGTTTTGTACATTGTGCAGTAAAATGTATTTCCCAAATACACAAATAAATCTCTGGAAAAATGCTTATGTTTTATTTGCCAGTAGACACATTTTTGGACATTTTTGAAACACCATTTGTAAAACCTATAGCTGTACTAATCACAGTAGCCCAGCAATGCAAACAAACTCAGTACTCATACACAGATGTATCGTTAAGAATCTGTGATGCACACACACTGGAAGTGTATAGAGCTATAAGAATGAAATCTTGTCATTCGTCATGACATAGATGGAATTGGAAATATTTAATATCAAGAGAAATAAAGAACAAAAAGAAAATTACCACACAGTCTCACACATGCGTTTATGGAATGTATAAAAAGCGATGTCTTAACTGTTGAGAATAGCATAGTGGCTGCCAAAGGTGGACAGAACAAAGGATGGGAGAGAGGAAGGTACCAACTGGCAGTTAGGAACGCTAAGTTCTAGTGTTTTGATTCATAGTATCAGATGGATTGCAGAAAAGTAGTGTTTCAAAAACTAGCATAAAAGATTTTAAAATACAATATTTCACTGCAAAATGATAAATGTTTGATTATAAAAATGGAATTAACTTAATTTAAGCATTGCACAGCTTGAGGTATGACCAAATAAGCAAAATGCATTTGTACTTAAATTTTAAAGGTTTCAGGTAAAAACAAAGTACTGTTTGTCACCTGAAATCACCGATCTCATTTTGAACACATTTATTCCATCTTTTCTAGCACTTTCTTAGGCAGCCTTGAGAGTCCGCTTTTGTGATTCGGTTCAGTTGCCCTGTCTTGGCTGTCTTGATACACTGAATTAATGTTTCAAAACATTTATATTTCACGGTGATCTTCACTTCCAGGAAGACACAGGTGTCACACTGTGCCTGCTCCGGTGAGGAAGGCGGCTGAGGTCAGACTGTAATGGCTTCCCCTGCCTTTCAGCTGCCTGGCATGAGGCTACAGTATTCACTGATCTTAAGTCACTCCTCATAAACATAATCACAAAAGAGGACTTCAAGACCTGTGTCTGAAGGTGCAAAAGCAATAGGATAAATATTTTGAGGAGCATTAATGGCTAGGTGGCTCTTGTTATACTTTTTTTGTTTGAATATTAACCCTATATTTAGATCACTCCTGATACACTCATACAAATAACTGTATAGTATTGATATTTATACATAGGAAGTATAACTTTTTTTCAATGAACATATGGCCTCAAACATTTAGTCATATTTCTGATTTGTCTCTTTATGAGATCTTACATTTAGTTTTATTTCAAATCTCATGGATGTCCTGGTTCTATTTTTGTCCCATGCTCAATTTTGTATTTCAAACCGTATCTACTCATCAAAGACAATATATATATCCAACAATAAATATCTCTGCCCTTAACTGGTTACTTTCCTGTAATAAACACCTCTCTCCTTTAATGTTTATTTTTTTTCCATGCCTTTTTCCTCACTAAGCAAAGATCTTTGTAGCTTCTTTCATTGTTCCCGGAGGGTGTCCGCCATCCATGATGCGTGTTGCATCCTGGGACGTCTAGTGGTCCTTTTCAGATTACAAAAGTCTATCCTGTGGTATCAAATGCCCACCAGACACCCAGGACATGTCTCCCTGCTCACTTTTCTGATATCAAATTTCCTCTGTCTTTGACTTTTTGTTATATTCATGCTTCACTCCACACTATGCAATTCTAGAGTTCTAGAGACACATCATGAATGCATTTTTCTTGAAGAATCTCTTAAAATTATCTTCACAAATTACCCAAAATTATTTGAAACAAAATATGCAATAGATTTTGAAGGCATGAGATGGAAATTAAATGTTTTCATTGTTTGGTGTTTAGAGAAAAAGGAATACTAATTTCACACAGAAATGATAAATATTATTCTAGAAACACCAGTGCTGCTCATGGTGTTTGAGGATAGATTCTCACTAATCCATGATTATGATTTCTACTGTTTCAATTCAACACGCATTCAGGTGGAAAGTTTGCTATTTTTATTATAGCCAGTTACTTGTCTTCTCCTGTGAGTACTCTGACAGCATCAAAGAAATGTTTCAATTTTTGAGTTCCTTTTAAATATTTTAAAGGCCAAACATGTCTCTTGATATACTGGCACATTTATGCCAAGCATAAAAGAGGGAAAAAACAACTGGGTAAAATATACTAAAAAAAAAAAAAGTCTTGGTTTTCTCTGCACAGATAGAACACATGAGGTGTTCCAAGTCCCAAACGTAACTCGTCTCCCCACATCTAAGAGATCACACTTGAACCCTGAAGAAACCCCAGTTTCTCTCGTGAAAATCATCATATATAATAGAAAACATTCATTTTAAAAGGGCTTAAGGATCTTCAATAGGAATGTGTGCTCAATGCAACAAAGACAGGTTTTTAGGATGATCGGTGTTCAGTTCTTCATTAAATTTGCAATAGAATTATTAACTGCTCACTTAGCGAATTAAGATTTTTGAGTGAGAGAAAATTAACAAAGAAGTTTATTTATTGCCTGACTGAAGGAATAGGAGTACTATGGCCAAGTGGATATGCTAATTATTATTGCGTTGAAGGCCTTGCTCTCGTTAATATTGACTTGTGTCCACATATAAGAATTTGCAGCTAACAACTTATAAACAATAAAGGATATAAATGTCCTTTCACTCTATCAGAAATTTACTTACAGAATTGGGAGGCAAATAACTAACTTGTCCTGTGTCCACATAACTCAATTATGAATTGCGTCTGGTAAGACGCAACTATTTTAGACGTTATTTCTTTCAAAACCTGTCATAGGAATGAAGTGTGCTCTCAGTGTGCTCCATGCTAACATAAATAGGATATGAACTATAGCTTATAAGCCACGAGTGTTGGTGCCCATGTGTAATCCCAGCACTCAAGTGCTTGAGGCAAGATCAATGCGAGTTCAAGACCAGCCTGGCCACAAAGTGAGCTCATGGCCAGCCTGAAGTGCAGAGCCCTTCTGATATCTGCACACGTAGGTGAAAGCCTGAATGAAGAGGGTCCTCTGATGTCTTCCCTACACCTCTTGTTTTGCTCTTCTTTTCTGGCACTGATGATGCAGTCAGCGGTATTCTACCGCTGCTCAACACTCCCAGCCGTTTTTTGTTTTGTCATCATTCCTTACTACATCACTGAGGTTGAGCTTGGCCTTGTCGTCTTCCTCTCTCAGTCTCCCCAGTTTGAGAGTGCGCTTTTGTGATTCTGTTCAGTTGCCCTGTCTGGGCTGTGAGTCTCCCCAGTCTCCCCAGTAGGCGGAATTGCAAGCCTGAGCCATGGTACCTGGCATGACATTGCTTCTAATAAGGACACTGATCCACCAGGAGGGCTTTCTCATCGTGTACAAATCACCTGCCAAATACCTGACCCTCTGCAATCATTGCATTGATGCCTGGAATTTCAACAACAAAGAACGTGGGAGAACAAAAATATCTGGCTCACACTTGTGGGATCACATAGATGCTGTGGGTCTTTCCTTAGAATTTGAAATAATGGTAAACTTGGCTATCGTCTCTTCTCACTGTTCTAAAAGACATCTGTCACCAAATTTCTACCCTGATATGGTTTAAATTTATTTTATTTTATTTCATTTTTTTGTTGTTTCAGAACTTTTGTTTGTTTGTTTGTTTTTATGGCCGGCTCAACCTTCCCTGACGTCAGGGTTGGCACATGCAGCATATGATTCTGGGGATCGAACCGCAGTCCCTGCAGCCACCTAAGCTTTCCTAAGCAGGCTCTTTAGACCACTGAGCCATCCTGCCGAGCTCCCTACCCTGATATAGTTTATATTGTCATTCTTTACATCATGTTCATTATCTTTCATTAAATTCTACCTCTATCCATTATTTCCTCCAAGAAGATTTCTATGAAGTTCCTCCTCTGGTTTATGTACTTTTCCCATCTGCCACTGTCATGTTATACCTATGCCTTGAAACACTTATCACTTTATTTATTTATTTATTTATTTATTTATTTTGTCTTTTTGAGACAGGGCCTCGCTATGCAGTTGAGGCTGGTCCTGAGCTCACTTTTGTAGCCCAGGCTGGTCTCGAACTCGCACCAATCCTCCTCCCTCAGCCTCCCGAGTGCTAGGATTACAGGCGTGCGCCACCACGCCCGGCGTAACACTTATCACTTTATATCACAAACTCTGGCTGCCCTTTTATTTGCTTGGATATTTTTTCTCAACTAGAAAAGTAGTAAACTGATATCTCATCTATCTAAATGCCCTTACTGAAGACATTACTAAACACAATATGTATCATGTGACAGATGGACAACAAATATCTGTGGATGATTGAATGAATTCACAAAGAACTTTCCACTGTAACAAGTGGTTTCTTTTTTTTATTCTTTGCATTGTATCTTTGTACTGAAAATGTGTACCTCTTGTGACAGTCATTTGATGTACAAAATTCCTGAGCAGTAAGATAAGACTATTAGACAATAAATAAATGATTTTCGTTTGTTTATCTATTTTTATTACTGGAATTTTTTTTTTTTTTGTCTTTTTGAGACAGGGTCTTGCTATGTAGTTCAGGCTGGCCTTCGACTCACTTTTGTGGCCCAGGCTGGTCTCGAACTCGCACTGATCCTCCTGCCTCAGCCTCCCAAGTGCTGGGATTACAGGCGTGCGCCACCACGCCCGGCTATTACTGGAATTTTCTATGCTAAACTTATTTGTCGAAAAACTACTTGCCCAGAACTCATGGCACCAAAGCTTTGCCTTAGTAGGTCTAATAATTGCAAAGATTATACCATAAATTTTAGCCAATATGATCTGGTTCCCTTCTTTGAAATATAAAATTTAAAACACTGAAACTCATACTCTGTAATTGAGTAATTCACTTTATCTAACGATTTGGGAAAATTATAGAATAATATTTCTTCCTATAATGGTAATTAAACTTACATCACAATGCATATATGACAGTGATGTGCTCTTGTTCAAGAAATTTATGGCTAGCATATATTGTGCGTTAGTTGGCCATATCAATAGCTCCAGTTAATTTTATGGTGAGAAAAATAGAAACAAATATACAATGAGTAAAAATATCTTCAAAATTATGTTTGATTTTTGGGAACATTGTACTGTACAGAATATTTACCCTAAATTGTACCGAGGGAGTTTTCTTAAGAAATGCTTGGCGCTAAGAGCAGCAGGTGGTGCACACCTGTAATCCCAGCACTTGGGAGGCTGAGGCAGGAGGATCAGTGTGAGTTCAACAGCAGCCTGGGCTACAAAAGTGAGCCCAAGGCCAGCCTGAACTGCATGGTGCTAAGACTGGTCACATAAAAGGATACAGAGCAAGTGCACAGGAGCATGATATTCCACAAGAAATACGAAGTGCAGCATGAGTTCGGCAGAGTTGCGTCGTCCTTTGATTTCCAGCAGTGAATGGTAGAGAGGAAGTTGAAGTCTGTGTGTGTGGACATGCCCTAGTGAGTATAAGGGTCTTAGGCTTTTATGAAAGTCTGATATTTATTTTGGTTTCAGAACTTACATGAATACAAAAGCTCTTTCTTGCTCACAAGTATCAGTCAGAGATAAAGAGAAATGAGTCAGTGATACAGTTGATGTGCTTTAAAATGACATTATGTGTTATTTATTAAAAATACAATTTAAAAAATCATAACCATATTTCAATGGTGTTCCCTACCCTTATGCCCCCTGTGTGTATGCATCTTGTGATGAAAAAGTAAAGATGAACTTTTCTTTTTGTTTTTTTGATTTTTTGCATTTTAGGGGAGGGTCTAAAAGGTGTTCAGGGTTTTACTACTAGTTAGACTCAGACTTGTAGCGGTTTGCCTTTTATACAGCCTCCCAAGAGCTGGACTCACAGGAGGGTGCCACCACACCGAGTCTCAATTGCAGTGTCACTGTGCCCTGGGGCAGGGCAGGCACAGCAGGTCTGGGGATCCAATGCTGGAGCCCTATAGTTGCTTACGTTGAACTACCTGGCCAGCCCCAAGATAAACTTTTAACGTCAGAAGCCTTAGCTTTGAATCAACATGTAGATGTCACTTTCATATAGGAATTCCAAAAGGAACATGATTTATTTTAAACAATAGAACTTTAAGCAAAGACAATGTATAACTAGAACCCTAACTGGTCTATTATGGCAATTTCACTGATGCATCGATTTCTACATTAATTTTGCTGTTATCGTCTATTTTTGTTTTTTTTCTCAGACTAAGAAAAGAAGAGCATTAAGCCCCATGTTCCAAGCTAGCAGGAAGGAACAATAGATAGATGGGCTATTTCCATGTCTGCAGGTAAGTTCCAAGTTGTAGAATTGAGCTATGAGAATGAATTCCCCACGTGAAGAGGATTACACAGGATGAACAATGCAGGCAACGCTAGCTATCAAGTTCTCTACAGATTATATTTATGAGAGGAAATCAGTATTCTCAGGATCTGAGAACTCCACACTGGAAATGGTCTCAAAGCCAGGAGGCCATGTCTAGTCTACACCCATTGCAGCCACTTGGAAAACTTGGTGTCAGATCTGGATAGCTAATATAAACAAGTGGATACGGAAAGTACTCTTGATGAGATAGTTTCACAAATCCATCTGTTTTACCACATTTTAATCAAAATTCGCTGATATAAAATGCTCTAAATTACTATAGACTTTTAATGCATTATTAAAACAAAAATAAAGTTTGAGAAAGGAATTTTTTATAAGACAAAGCCAAAAATCATTTACATTCTATGAAATACCTTTTACAAGCCTCATGATGAGAATTCTTTATTAAAATTTCGTAATTAAATATATATTGTCACAATAGGGAAAGAAATAAGGGAAAAAACCACTGGTAAAATATTCTAGTTTTCTACTTTGATAGAAACCATCATTAGTCACACAGAAATTTATCTTGATTTGCAAAAGTATGTGAAGAACTACAAAATTTAACTGTAAAGTTTTATTTTCACTTACAAGAATTATCCGTTTTTAACAACAATAAGCAAATCTGATTTAATGAAAGGTATACTTTATAGAGATATTTTAATATGTTAAAATTTAGACTTTATTTCTGAAGTACACGATGCACTGTAGGCTTCAGTTAAAGTTTGTTTAAATCTGACAGAAAAAAAATCACAAAGAATGACAGTGAAGAGTGATATATATTGGGAGAGGACTGAAAATGAAAGCGAAGTTAGTATTCAAAATTTAATGAAACTTGAAAAGATGAACATTTAGACAGCTTATAACCTCGCTCTGTTAAATTTAGATTGACGGATTATTTTCAATAACATTTGCAACTTTTCCTTCCATACCAACCCCTTCGTTGTTTGTGTGGTAACAGGCTGCCTGTGGCAGTGCTGTGGCTACGTGGTTACAGCTGGGGACCCCGTGCTCAGTAGGTATTCCCCTTTACTGTCCCACTGGCCTGGGCTCTTTGGTTCCTGCTTAGTCATCACATCCTGCTTCATCATCCCATTCTGGCTAAAGACATCACATGCATTTATCCTCGTTCCTTCCACCCAAAGTACAGCTGTGTAACTTTCAGATATAGAACATCGGGGAGTGCAACTGGTAGGGTGAATACATAGAAACAAAACACTCATGTGGCAGTGGGGACCATGTATTATCAATGTGTTAATACACGAAGACACACTTAAATGCTATAGGACATGTATCTTCGAGATTACATTGGGAAATCCATGTATCAAACAAGCTTCTGACTCAAATGCAAAAGACATTCAATACACTTTCAAACATCAGAAGGCAATATATCTATATTATGGATAAAACTATGTTTACACACAGAAATTTTTTTTAAAAAAATCTTACAAGAAAATACAGAATATTCTCCTTGGATTGTGAGAAACACGCAGGCTTTCTCTTATTTAAATGAAAAATATTCCAAATTAGCTTTGAAATTATGTGCTGATTATTGTCAGTAGACGGTGTAGGTTATTCTTACAGTTTCTCATCAAAGGAAGCTAAAAGAACTATAAAGAATGCACATGTGTAGCCCTAGTCTAGTACTTAGATTTTGTTTGGTGTCTAATCTTTGATATCTGTGACTTGTTGAGTATATACTTAGGAGTACTTCATTATGTAAGATGACCAGCCTCCTTCAAGTAGACAGTCTATGCCAAATTATTCTATGTAGTGTATGTATATATCATTTTGGAAATGGCAAAATTCATAAATAAAACATACATAAGGTACATGCTTATACAGCATCTTGATCACTGCATTATTTTGTCTCATATGGGGAAAAGATAACATTGCCATAGTATTGGTGATTGTCACTTCAGTTTTGAGTCCAATTTATATCTGACAAAACAGCATTGTATATGTATTATTTTCATGGAAGGCTAAGTTTTACTAATTTTTTAAAATTTTGTTTATTTATGTTATAACCTGCTCAGCCTGCCCTGGGGGTGGGGCCTGCTCAGCCTGCCCTGGGGGTGGGGCCTGCTCAGCATGTGGTGCTCGGGGCGAACTGTGGTCCCTGTGGTTGCCTAAGCTTGCCTAAACAGGCACGGTAGACCACTGAGCTATCTCACCGACCCCACAGCTAGGTGTTAAATATCTGAAACACTATAAAACTCAGGCTTTATTAGCCAGGTATGGTGGCACACACCTGTAATCCAAGCCCTTCGGAGGCTGAGGCAGGAGGATTGGTGCAAGTTTGAGACCATCATGGGCTACAAAAGAGAGCTCAATGCCAGCCTGAACTGTGCAGCAAGACCCTGTCTCATAAAGGCAGAAAAACAAAAACAAAAATACCAAACAAACAAACAAACAAAAACTCACACTTTATTGCATATCACAGAGATCCTGATGATGCAGTATATTTTGACAGATTATAGCACCAAAAGGCAGCTGTGTTCACCGAGTATTACTTTGTTGAAGATAAACTTTTCCATTTCATTTGTAACTGAGAGTCGTAACACACTCTATCATCTCCAGATTCCCTGCATGAAGCCCCTCAGAGCTGTGTGTTAGCTTTCCTTAGGTTTAGGGAAGGCATTCCTCTGTATAAGCACTGACTGTTATGTAGCTCCCTAAGTCCCTATAATAACATCAGAATAAAAGAAATGTTATTGGATTTTTACACAGTTCTTTTTAGTTGCTATTAAGTTCATGGAATCTGATATTGCAGGAAGGATATGTTTCTTCTGTTATAACACTTGATAAAAGGATCAAGGGATAGATATGACTTCAATGTGTGTGTGTGTGTGTGTGTGTGTGTGTGTGTATGTGTGTGTGTGTGTGACAAATATCTAAGCATCATCGGAACCTTGTGAAGCAGCTGCAGTGTGCTCAGGTTGCCAATTTGTCTGAGTCCAGTGAGGCAGAATACCCACATACAGCAAGTTACATAGAGCAAACTGATGACTTATAAATAGGCCACGAGGAAAACAAAAACCTAGGATTCAGCATGAACCAGTTCCTTAAGCCTCAGAACATTTCACAAGGAGTGGAATCTGTTATCTCATGTTCCCCATTGGTCCTGCAAGTGAGCCGGCCTGACAAGTGGCCCACAGTGAGTTTTATGCCATGGTGAAATGAGACTCATTGGGCCAAAGTGCCGAAGCTCATCCTGTTTCTAAGAGGACTGGAAGAGAGGCTGAACTGTTGTGCTACATCACTGTTTCAGAAAGGGAAGCACTGAGTATTCTACCATTATTTGGAAGTCTGCAGGTAGGCATGGGATTGGGTCTGCACCAGTTCAGTGCACGCAAGCAGCGCTGTCTGTCGTGCAAGCCTTTGGTGTTTCCTGTCATTCTTCTAATTGGTGAGAATGCCAGGAGGAGCCACCGCACCCAGGAAGTGCACAACTCCAGGGAGCAACAGTGCACTGAAACCACTGATGTGTACAAATCCTGAAGTGCGTCAGTGTCAAGGCCTCTCTTAGTGTCACCGAGTCACTTTCTAGACTCTGCTTGACCGATATAGTGCGACAAAGTGACAGTACCAGGCAAGTATTCATTAACAGTTGGCTAGCCACTCAAGCAAACCGACAACAAAGGAAGATAATATTAAGTTCAATAATATATTTTGCCAAACCGAATATAACCCAAACAGTGCTATTTGATCCATAATTATTATAAAAAGTGTCAGTGATGCATGTATATTCCAATGTGTATTCTAAACTTTCAAAACGTATTGGCTATTACACACATTTGTCACCTTTCTATTTTGAATAGGCATATTCGAGGCAGCGCCACTTCCGTGTGGCTTGAGTAGGTATATGAAGCAGGTTCAGAATCTTGTTAATCTTAACATTTTTGGAGTAACTTCATCCTAAGTTTGGAGCTTATAAGAAATGCTCTAACTGAGCCCTGACCCACATCCAAAGATTATTAAAAATTCACAAGTGATTCCCATGCACATTAAAAATGAGAACTACATTTTTGAGTGGGCGTATGGAAATTCGAAATAAGAATCTTACCAAGAAAACTGAGCAAATGCTACTTCAGTCAGGAAGATACAAAAAGCCTCATCCTATAAATCAAAGTGATAAATTAAAAATAATGATGCCCAATGAAACAAACTAACCAAGTTAGAAAAATATTATTCAAAATGTTTGGATACATCTCCCTCCAAAATATCTGAAATTTATGTGAAATATTCTTTGATTATTGTATTCAGGATATCTAGGGTCTCACGATGCAGGTCGCACTCTTAGTGATCCTCCTGTGTTCAGCCCCCCAAGTGCTGGGGTTACAGGTGCACACACAACACTTAGTCTCATGAAACACTCTTAACATTCATTTCGCAAAGAATTGCTGTGTATATGCATGAATATTTATTTTGAATTATTTAAACAATAATTTAGACTAGTTTCTTTGAAAACTAGGCATCTTTTATTTAGACAATTAGACGTGAAGAATATTATGCAATAGATAAATAAGCTCACTATGCTGATTTAACTGTTATCTACATATTATTTGCAGCAAATAATTCATAACTTCAATGACATGGTTCTGCCAACAGCTGGAAGTTGAATAATAAATTATGGATGTTTCTCCCCTAGGCACCTAGAAAGGACGGGAATGTATTCCACAGTGTGAAGGATTTCTATTCCCTCAGCTGGAGGGCCATGTCAGATCTCATCTTTGAAATGGTGACCAAAATTCCCAGAGTTACTGTATGTTCAGTGCATGCATAATCGAGCAGAAAAACTTTTATCAGGGCGATTCTCTTGTGGCTACTTATCTAGTTGAAAAAAGTCCAAATATCTTTTGATGAGATAGGAACTACAAGTCACAAGGATGAAAACAACTTACAATTGTGCGTTCTCTTCTAACTTGTGTTCAAAGAATAGTTAAATAAAATATAATCTAAAAACATAAGATTTTGATTCGGAAAGGTTTGGGCTCCGTGCCTGGCTCTTTCACTCCTTGCCTGAGCAACTTGAACTAACTTATGCGGCAGCTAAGCATCTTCTTTTTTCTTACAGCTAAAATGAAAAGAAAATATTTTTATTCATTTATTTAATACGTTAATAAAATAAATTTTCAAGGAATAAATGTTCTGACTTTGAAGACACTAAATTTTACAATATTCTAGCCAAATATGTGTTTGCCACTTATTACTCTTCAGAAGTGAAAGCTCTATTGCACAGTCGCCCAATATTATCTTTCTCTTGGAACTTGTATCTAAAAGACATTATTTGGCAGTCGTCTGACTCAGAGCTGCAATGTCCTCTGTCATCATGTGCAGTAGCAGAAGCCGCAGCGGAGCAGCAGCGCCGTTCTAGCTTGAATTTAATGCAAACTATACTAAACTTTTTGTTGTTGTTGTTGTTAATATCTTCAGGAAACAGCTTTATGGAGATTAATTCACTGCTCCAAATTCACAATGTGTGATGATAGAGACAGAGCCGTGCACGGGAAACCCAACTCACTGAAGGAAAACGAAACGAAACGAAACAAAACAAAAACAAATGATGATAAAGGCAAGTAAAATAATCATAAAAATCCACAGTGTAAAGCATGTCTGTCATCTGCATTACAACTTCCTGCAAGTTAATTTATATAAAGCAGCCCCCTGAGTTAATAGCGTGTTAGTAATTTTCATATTATGCTTTTTTCTCATCCTCCCAAATTCATGTTGAAGTCCTCATCGCCACTAATGCTGAATGACACGCATTTTGAGATACAGTACTTACAGAGGTACTACAGGGTAATTAGAGGGAATGAGGCTCTAATTCACCATACCTGTTATTTTTACAGGACAAGATTTAGAGCAAAGACATGAAAATTCAATAATCAAGTGAAACTACCATGAGACACAGCTACTTTCAAACCAAGGATAGAGGCAAACCCTGCCAAGTCCTTGCCTCAAATTTCTGCCCTACAGAAACTTAAGAAAAGAGATTTTTGTTGTGTAGCTCATTCTGCTTTACTCTGCGACACTGTCCATGCCTAATCCATACAATCGGTAGCTGACTTACTTTTTGTTTCTAATTTAAGGTCCTCAGACTATTTACCTGTATCCCAAACTATAGCAACTTGAGTTGTTCTCAAAAACCCTATTTGAATAGCTTCCTTACAATATTTGAGCTGAGGTGCTAAAATATCTACACATATTTGGATTCTAAAATTCCAGTAATACTGAGTCATGAGACTAAGACTAGTGATGATTTTGCCCCATTCAATGGAATGTGTTGGATTAAATTTATCTATCTATCTATCTATCTATCTATCTATCTATCTATCTATCTAATCAATGTATCTATTATCCTCCCTTAGGTTTATTTTCACAAAGAACAGGAGCACTCTTGGTCTTGGCATTGTCTGTTTGCATCTTCTTCTTCTTCTTCTTTTTTTTTTGTCTTTTTGAGACAGGGTCTCCCTATGCAGTTGAGGCTGGCCTTGAGCTCACTTTTGTAGCCCACCCTGGCCTCGAACTCTCATCAATCCTCCTGCCTCAGCCTCCCGAGTGCTGGGATTACAGGTGTAAACTACCACGCCCGGCTTGTTGGCATCTTCTTGAAGACCATCTTGTTGTGCTTCTTGGCAAAGCACATGCTCCTAAGGAGCTTTGGATCTACCCCTTTCAGAGGCTTATATCTTTGTGACTGAGGTTTCTTGATGCCATTTCTGTGCCATTTTTAGGACTGGTTTTACATGGTGTGGTTCTTGGACTTGGCCATATCTTCACTGTAACCTGCAACTGCCAACTGCCTGGAAACTTGTGTTAGGATATAGACAGATTTATTTCATTTGTTCTTAGTGATATCTGAGGAATATTGCTGCATGTAGATTTTATAAAAAATGTTGAGCCTCACTTTCTATTGTAGCTGAGAAATTTTAATTTTAAGACACGAGACTCCTCTGATACCATTTGATCTTCCAGCTCAGAGCAGCAATCAGACAACCACAGCGAACTAAGTCTTGTATTGCGTCTGAATTTTCTTCAACATTCCACATACTAAATTAACTTTGTCTCTGAGGAAATAGGCTTACTTATGGTTATCTTGTGGTCATTTGATTTGGTCTGCTGGTGCTCACAGATGATGAAAATATATCTTATTCCTCGGTTTTCTTGTTAGCGTGTGTTGTCTTTCAAGAATGTCCATAGAAAGATAATTGGCAAAGGGTCAAAAAGCCTTATAAATGAACTGAGATAGCCTACCTTGGACACATTTTAGGAAGATCACCTCTTCATCTCTGAAAACTGCTTTACTTATTCATCCCTGTTAGTCCTTAGAGTCTTGTCTGGATGTTGATTAGAAGAATTTTGGAACAGGTTTTTGATTAAGGACTATTAATACTTACTAGTGTAACTCCAGTAATGCTACATAGGTATTAATATAAGTTTGTAATTCCTGGGGCCTCCCATAACGCCTGAATCATACTATAATTAATAGAAGTAATATTTAATACTACCATAGAAAATGACTTACAACGATGAAGATGTTTTGTCGTACACAGTATTATTCTTGTGAGGAATATCTTAGAAATGAAAAACTAAATAAATTTAGGTATTTAATAGTATAAATTTATTGAATAAGGCGAGTCAAAAAATTTGTGAGTTTAGGGACAGAGCAAGGTAGTTTTTGAGTAAGATCTACAAATCATAATCTTCCCACATATGTAAAAGGTTAAACTGCTACACTAGCATTAAACCATTTGTACAAGCACCAAAGAAATCAGATAGATTTTTTTCTTGAAGATTTTTAAATTTATTTCTCTTAAACCTCATTTATTTGTTTGTGTTATGGCTGGCTCAGCCCGCCCTGGGTTGAGGGTGCACAGCATGTGGTGGTGTCAGGGATCAAGGAGCGGTTGCAGCGCTTGCCTTCAGTTTCCTCCGCGGGCGCTTTAGACCACTGAGCCATTTCACTGGCCCAAACTTTTAGATTTTTACATGAAAATGAACAACCCCAAAATATTAGAGGACACTAGAGGGAATAGTCATATCGTGATCATCATGCCTTCTCTTCTAAGTAAGCCACAATAGACACAGGTAACTCCTATTCATGGAAGGAATAATAAGTTTAGCCCAAGTTTAGACTTCAGTTGCACTCTTAGATTGATCACATACGAGATTATTGCAGCTCATAAAGCCTCATGATCACTTCTGCCAGAACAACATGGGTATACTGAACTATTAAAATTCTGATAGTCATTTGGCAAATGACCAGCCTGTGGCAGAGAAAAAGCCAGACTTGCTCTATGTTTGCTGAAGATCATGGTATAAGAACTGCCAGAGTTCTTTATCTCAAGGTCCAGCAGCTGTAAGCCCCAACCAATAGGTGTAGACCCTGTGGGTTACAAGAGTCAGAAAATTCTATTGCTATGGTTTGTGTGTAGGTGTCTGCTAAAGTCTCATGCAGTCATGGGGAGGCTTCTGGAGTGTGTAACTGACTATTGTAAATGTGAGCATTGCACCCACCCTGGGGCAATAATCTGCATTACTATGTAATTAGGCTTCCACCTAGATTTTAGAAGAAGGCCTGGGAGGCCAGAAAGTTTACCCCTGAGAGGACATGGTGTAAAGCTGTGAATGAGAAGCCTATTCAGTGGAAACCCCAGAAGATTAGATAAGTCAGGAACATGGATCATCTAAGGAAAACTGTGAGGAGGAAGAAAAGCTGGCCTAAGACTGAAGTCATAGGAAGAACAACCAGCAGAAGTGCCACAGAGCTGGAGCCACATGGAGTGGACAATAGACCACAGATTGCTTTAGATGTTCCATATGGAACTCCAGCATTTAAAGTTTGTCCTTCTGGATTTTCATATGATTTGGTCCCAATCATTTGTAGACTGCTGTGTGTATCTCTGGGAATGGTAATGTTTATCTCGTGCCATTGAATGTTGGCAGTGTTTAACCTTCCACTTACACACGGGCTCATCCCTTATAGTTTTCCTGTAATCACAAATAGAGACCTTAAGTCTCTTAATTAGAAAAAATTCTTAATTTAAAAAAAAAATCTATGAGCTTAAAGAAATGTTCAGAAAATTTTAACCAGAAAAGGAAGCAAATAAAATATTGAAGTGTTATTAAGCTACCATTAATATAGGACAAAGTCACAAAAAAGTAAGACAGAACCAAATAAGCTTCAACATAATGTCCTTAAAATATATAAGAGAGAAAAAAAGAAAAAGGATGGCTGTGGGATCTTGGGAGAATATTAATAAAGCAAATATTTGTAAGATTGGAATTCTAAAGAGATTTGATTGCAAAAGAGTATCAGATTATCCAAAAAAAATAGCAACAGAAAATATCCTAATCCTAACTAGAAAGAATTATATGAAAGTTCAGGCACACAAAGTTCAAAGTCACAAATTCAATTTTATTCATTCCAACGTTTAGATTTTTTAACTTTATTTTTTTAATTTTTAAAGAAAATAAAGATTTAAAAATTAGAAATGATACAGAATTTCACTAAATAAAATAATAGAAATTGAATAGTAGTTCCTATAGTGCATAGTTTGTCTTATTCTTTTTCAGATGGTGTTCAAATTCATGACCTTGCACTTGTCAGGCAGGCACTTGTGCCATGGAGCTATCTTCCTGGCCACTTGTCTTCATATTTGTTTTTCAGATTACCAGATATAAGCTTAAAGAATTGGCCAAAAAGTTATAAATAATTTAAAAGGAAATAAACATAAGCATCAACTGTTCCTTCCAATAGACCAGCAGAAATCAGCAGTACAATTATCTGTGCTATTCTATATATATATATATATATATATATATATATATATATATATATATATAGAATAGCACAGATAATATATATATATATATATATATATATATATATATATATACTTATGAATTGCTTTTCCCTTCCTTCTTTCTTTCTTTCCTTTTTTCCTGCATCATAGTTGTTCCTTCTCTTTGAACAATTTTCTTCGGATTCATATATATATGAGTTAGGAGTTAGGCTAGATACATAGCTAATTTCTCTTAGTTCAGTGAGATAAAAGGTCTGTATTAATTTTGTTTAGACAAGACATCTTGCCTGCATCTTGTCCTCTGAAAAATTTTTACGAAGACAATAATATGCGATGTGTTAAGAATTTTAACCATCCTACTAACATGTTTTGAAACTGTTTCATTGCTATTTTCTTTTTGCTCATTAAAATGAATTTTAAAATAACAAAAACAATTATCTATTGTGCTTTTCAGATCTTACTTACTGTTTTGGGTTCTTCTACTAGCAAGACAGTACCATGTTTATGCACGTGGTCTGATTTCTTTTTCTTAGTAGCATGTTCTCTTATTGCATCTATTTACACACATGATTTAGCTGCAACAAATGATTCTGCTGCAAACCTGGGTACACATATATTGCTCTGGTATGATGCTTTCAATTCTTCTGCAAAAATAGCCAGAAGGTTGATATCTACATTGAACTGGCCTTTATTTCTCATTTTTGTAAGAATTCTACACACTGATTTTCATAGGGCTTGTACCACTCTATACACCCACCCACAGTGGAGAAGAGTTTCATTTTTTCTGCAGTCCCTCCAGTACTTTATATCAGTTTATTTTCTAAAAAATTTCATTTTATGTTTTTTTCTGTATTTTAGGGAAGGGGGTACAGAATGTTTAGGGTCTCACTACTAGATCAGACTCGGAGTGATTCTTCTGTTTACAGCCTTCCAAGTGCCCAGATTACAGGCACACACCACCATGATCAGTCTCAATCCCTGTCTCCGTGTGCTCTGGGAGTGGGGCCAGCATGACAGGCCTAGGGATCGAACCCACACCCCCTGGGCCTGCGTGTAGGTGTTTTAATCCGCTGTGCTATTTGGCCCACCCTAGTTGACTTCTTGATGGTAGCTATTCTTTCTGGGGAGAGATGAAGTCTTAGTGTCATTTTAACTTGCATTTCTTAAATGTCTAGTGAGGAACGTATTTCATGTATCTTTTCCATTGGTATTGATTCATCTGAGAAGTACATATTCATCTCAGATGCCTGCTTTTGGAATAGATCTTTACATTTTGTGGCCCCACTGCAATTGCAGAACATTTGACTGTGTATCTGCTTCCTCTTAGTCCAAAGAGTAGTATATTCTTTTCCTTTCTTTTTTTTTTAAGCAACATCAATAGGGAGGTGGGTCATGCCCACACAGTGTATTCTGTAGAACGATTGTGAGCACAATATGCAATATGTCAACTTTCAAAGAAAAGAAAGAGGAAAAGAAAAAAAAAGTAATGTTGATTTAGAAGGGTTAATGTTTAATTGCTTGATCAATCTTATATACCTATATGTATTAATCTAAACTGATCTGATGATGAAAATATGTAATATAATCATTGTTAAATTTAAACAATAAAAAATTGAAACTGGAAAAAAATAAATTTTGGGGCCCTGATTTTTTTCTTTTTCTTATTCTTTACGTTTTCTATATAGAAATACTTTGTCTGAGGAATAGTCAGCTAAATATTTCTCTAATAAATGAAATATCTATTTATTCTATTTGTTATTTATTTTCACCTTCAGAAACCTCTTGAAAATATGGGATCATATTTATTGATTATCTGAAGAATTTCCATGGCAGTTTATTGTTTGTTCATGAGCTGCCTATCCCTATGTTTTCAAGATTTGCACCTAACAGGAGCTGGGGAGATAGCTCTGTGGCACAAGTGCCTGCATGGCAAGTGCAAGGTCATGAGTTTGAACCCCCGTCCTGCAAACAAAACAAAACAAAAAAACATTTGCACCTACTAATTAATAATTAAAAATATTATTATATGTGCTGCCAATGTGAGCACAATAAAAAATTATTTAACACAAAATGTAATAAAACAAATTGCTAATAACAATTATACAGATAGATTTATAATGTTTTTACAAGGTAAGTTTGGAAAATGCATAATTGATTCCAATTAAAAATAAAAACAAAGCAATTTAATAAGGTATGAATGTGTTCCTAGGAAGATAACATAGAAATAGATGGCAAGGGATATAAAATTATCAATAAATAAGCTGGTCATGAGTTTTACAAATGGAATGAATATTTTTCTCCTAATATTTGGTTTTCTTCTTACCCATATCATATCACCACATAAAGCTGCTACAATTTCAAACTGTTTATTACATTCAAAAGACATTTTAAGCTTTTTTTGTGATGAGAAGACAAATAGGACAGACAAATAGGAAACAAAAACCTAGGACCCAAGACATGCTACTGGAATAAATAGGCAGTGAGAGAATGAAAAAAAAAAAAAAAAAAAAAAACCCTGCAATTAATAGAAAGCAAATCATAAAATGTCTATAGTAAGACATTTTATTCTCTACCTATAACTAGTTAGATGTCAAAATATTCAAGTGCATAAGTGAAAACTCTAAGAACCAGGGAGATAGCCCAGCAGCATAAATGCCTGCATGGCAAGTGTAAGGTCTTCAGTTTGATCCCCAAAACAAAAACAAAACAACAACAAAAAAGTGAAATTTTAAGACCTAAGTTTAGATTATTTATGCAAAACTCCCTTCATCACTAAGTGCATAGTAACATTTCATTATAACTGCCTAGTTATCTTTCAGGAAAGGAAATAAAATCTTGTATGGAAGTAGAATCCAAAGGAAAGCAAAAGCAGCCTACCGCTGAGCAGATTAGCTTTCACTCAGTATCAATGCAAGACTCAGCCAAAGACATTAAGTAATGCTAAAGGCGTTGATACAGCAAGAGGAAAATAATTGTAGATAAGTAGGCCTTCCACATGGGAGCACTCAAATGCACTCAGAAATAATAGATTTCTAGTGAAAAACAGCGCCCAAAACTATTGTAGTAGAAACTTATGGCTGTACCCTTTTAGCAATGGAAAATGTTTCAAGGACAAGCCAGTATGTATCAGTTGTAACCATCACTGTAAATAGTCTAAACTCACCAATAAAAGAAGGCTGGCAGAACGGATCAAGAAACGAGATTCAGGAACAGGCTGGACTCAAGACACATTTTTAACTCAAAAAATTCAGTAGAATAAAAGTCAAAGGATGGAAAGAAAACAAAAAAAAAAAAAAAAAAAAAAAACACCCCCTGTGTGAACCCCCAAAAGACTGTTAGCTATTCTATTTGCAGGAAATGTGCACCTAAAAACAGATTGTCTTGGTTATTTCCTCTCATTTCTGGGACAAATACTGAACACTTGGAATGAAGGAAGGAAAGGTTTATTTAGCTTACAGTTACTAGAGGTTTCAGTTCAGCCCCTTAGAACTTAAGCTCACAAATAAATACAAAGGAGCTAGCTGGGCGTGGTGGCTCACGCCTGTAATCCCAGCACTCGGGAGGCTGAGGCAGGAGGATTGGTGAGAGTTCGAGACCAGCCTGGGCTACAAAGGGGAGCTCAGGACCAGCCTCAACTGCATAGCGAGACCCTGTCTCAAAAAGACAAAAAAA
>PVJA010011538.1:0-22714 GCA_004027025.1 Myocastor coypus
TTTTTTTTTTTTTTTTCTTTTTGTAACCTTTTTATTTATTTGTTTGGTACAGGTTCTAACTAAGCAGTTAAGATTTGTCGTGATCCTCTTGTCTCAGCCTCCCCAGTGATGGGATTACAGGTGTGCACCAGCCTTCTTGGTTGCTGTGGCTAGCAGTGCATCCTTTCCCTCTCTCACTGATCTCTTTATCTCCCTCATCTTTGAGAAAGACCTTCTTCCCTCCCACCTATTATCTTTTATTTTAGTCATTACTTATAAATTAAGTTTCTTATATAACAGAAACTAGGTGATACTTAATTTTGTGTGTTTGATTTGTTTCATTTAATATTATGCTCTGAAAGTACATTGACTTTCCTACAAATAACTTACGTATATTTTTATGAAAAAAGAGTACGCAATTGTGTGCAGTTTCTATGCTTTCTTCACCCATTCATCTGTTGATGGACATATAGGTCACTTCCAAGTCTTATCTATTGTACGTTGTGCTGCTATATACAGGGGGATGCATGCATTGCATGTAGTATGCTGTCTTTTACTTTTTAGGAAGATAACTAGATGAGGAAAGCTAGTTTAAATGGTTTAGTTTCAGTTTTCTGAAGAATCTTCACAGTGATTTCTAAATTTCTGTTACTCCTTTATGTTCCCATTAACAATGTAAGCTGATTAGTCTCCAACCGAAACCCCACAGTCTTCTACATTTGTTATTATGTAATTTCTTGATAATGGTGCTTCTACAATAGACAGCTAAGCTACCCAGAAGTAGCATAGGTAGTCAAACAGGACTGGGCCTAGAGGGAGTCAGTGCAGAAGGTGAGAAAACAGCACAACTGTGGCTGGAAGTATGTCTAAAGATTTTATTACAATGGCGAGATTTACATACTTTCTTAAAGGATAAACGAAAGCTGGCTGTTATTTGTAACACCATTGTGAGATTTCCCATATAAATAAACCATTATCTCTTTAGGAATGGACCCTCCTCTCTCACCAAGTAAGACTAAGATAAACAATATTATAGATTATTGACAAGGTTAATGATGTCATCTACATACTTTGGCTACTATTGGACCAATGCTACTTAATATTTTTAATCTTATTGGCTGATCATAATTTTGTCCCACATTGTATCAAGTCTATGATTCTTCTTTATAAAACTCCCTTTGAAAACTATACTTATTGGCAACAATTTTAGGTTCCCTCCTACCTCTCAGTATCCATTTCTATTTTGCATTCCGATTCCACATTACTCTTCCCCAACAAATTTTCTGGTTCTTAACCTCTGTTCTTCCTTAAAATTTACTTTTCTACTCTGAGGAACAGAAATTCAGTGTATTGGACATCTAGCAGTTTGAGAGTTACATTTATTCCCCGATCTCATTTGAGGTCCTGTATCACTTCCTTCTGAGGAAAGATGGAATTTTGGTGTTATTTTTAATTAACAATTTTCTAACAGACTGTGATGTGAGGTTTTTCTTCAGATACATTGGCCATCAAGTACCAATGCAATAGCACAAAAGATGCAGGAATAAACCTGAAAGCGCTTTCAAGTATATTACGTTTGACAAAGGGACCATAAACCTAAACTGGAAGTGATATCCTCTCTTTATTAAATAGTATTAGAAAAACTGAAACCCACATGCAGAAGATTGATTATAGATTAGAATCTTTCACTGAATAACCTAAAATAAAAATGGATACAAGAATTAAATGTTAACATTGAAATATTTCACCTCCTGAAAGGAAAATGGATAAAACTCCCAAAGTCATGCATAGGCAAATTTTTTCTGAATAGCCACCTGGTTGCAAAGGAAGTGCACCAAGGATCAATAAACAGGATCATGTCAAATTCAAAAAAATTCTTTTTTTTTTTTTTTTTTTTCGGGACTAGGGTTCAAACTCACGACTTTGCACTTGCTAGGCAGGCACTTGTGCCTTGGAGCTATCTCCCCAGCCCCTCAAAAAAAATTCTTTAGGATAATAGAAAGCCAACAGAGTAATTTACAGAGTGAGAAAAAAAATTTAATAGCTATTCTTTAAACAGAAAACTAGTATCCAGAATAGATAAAAAAATAATCCTAACATTAGTACCCAAATAAGAGATCCAATAAAATAATGGAAGCTGAAAGGAATAGACATTTCATCTTTGAATTACTCAGTTGCACCCTTTCTTGGGGGAGTGAATTCATTCTCTAAGGAAATGTGTATAACTAGCACTACTCACTCTAAACTGTGGAGAAAAAAATCTGAGTAGTGTCTGTGGTTCAATCCCCTTAAAGGATAGAAAGTGAAGGACGTTGGGTTCATGAGGTGAAATATAAATACCAGTTCTGTACTATTTGCTTCTATGAACTAATGATGTGTGAATTAAAAGAGAAGTTTAGTTGAAACTGCAAGAGCTCTATTGTAGAACAATTAGGCAGTAATGGTGTGAGGCTGTCTTCCCTACAGAAGCAGGTGAGTAGACTTTCTCCAGAGTGGGCTCTCCTGTTCTCTGGGATTGGATATGCCACTATGTGGCAGCAGAAGTCAAGACCATGGAAACCTGATGATATATTAAGAACTGAGAGACTTCCCCATTTTTTACACAAGAACACTACAGGTTCATTAGATATCACAGGCCCATTAGATATTGTATAATTAAGAAGAAAATACAAAAGAATATGAGTTTCCTATTGAGAGTATTATGGACAACTAAGTTACACAGAAATTAATGTATAGTCAGAGAAGGACTGGGCTTGCAAGGAAGTCAGTGCAAACTATGCATGTCAGAATTGCAGTTGAAGTTTCATCTGAAATTGGTAAGGCCACAGAAAAATCACAATAACCCAGCTTACATACTTCCTAAGGGATAAAGAGCACTCTACTTCCTGACATCCAGCCCACTAAATCCAAATGTTTTTCAGACACTTGGGTGGGTGCTCAGAACACCTGGATACATCCCTTTTACAAATATTCCCATTTTAAAAGCCATCAATAAATCAAGGATAATGATGTTGGCTATATATTTTGCTATGTGCTCTTCTTTCCAATTGGATGAATATTAGCTAAGTGGCTATATTTGTAAGCTTACTGATTGTCAGTTTCACTGACATTGTACTCACATTTGTAACTTCGCTGAAAAAACTTACTTCTGACTAGGAGCCTCGAAGGCAATCCAGTAGGGAACAATATAATTCCCCACACCACCCCTTAGGAGTTATTCCTACTCTCAATAAGTCTTTCCTAATGTTAACTTCCTGTGTTGCTGGAATTTATTCTTTGATTTCTGGAGACAGGAGCTTGGTATATAGGACATCTAGAAAGTTGGGAATTATATTTCTTATATCAAAACTTTATTATATGGAGAATTGTGACCAGTAAGATCAACTACGTTCCTGGATTAAAAAATAATTTGTGGAATTATTGAAACAAATTAAATAGCGTTAGGACCAACTATAAATTCATAGTTTTTGTTCATTGATTTCACTTTGGTAACACAGACTATGCCCCTAGAAGGCTTAACTGGCTTGGGAGTGTGTGAAGTAGGTGATAACATTTTTTAACTTAAAATTTTATAAGGAACAAATTACATTCTTTTTTACACAAATTGATTCTCTGAAAGCCTGGCATGTATCATGTAGTTAAGGAAAGCTTGAAAATGGCCTAAGGTGAACACCTAATCAACCAATTATGATCCTTAGTTATTTTGCTTTTAAATGTAAATTCCTGGGTAAGTGGCTCAGACTAGAGATATTCATCTCTGCCATTAAAGTTTATAATACGTGGTAATGAGAAGAAATATGCTCTGCATATTTTGCTTTCTTATCCACACGTTCGATTGCCTCATTTTTTTCTCTCTCATTGATTTAGGCCATGCTGTTGCAGAAATATGTAGCGCTGAAGGTTTTGAAGTGAAACATGGGCCTAAGATGTGTGGAAAGAAATTCGGAGGAGCATCATTCATAATAAGCACAAAGTGTCCTCCACTTTGTTGCAATCACAGAACACTCATTTTATAAAGAAGAAAACAAAACAAAAAGGCTCTTGTTTTGACAAAATAGGAAGTATAATTACTTACCTTCTGGTTTGTGTATTTCAGAAAAATTTTCTCGATTGATGTAGTATGTTATATTCTATAACACAGGACTGCTTAAAAAGTAACCTGTGAAATTCTTACTCCTATTTGAAAACCTTTAAATAGAAGAGGTCTCTCTTCCAATCCAGACATGATTGTAATAGGCACACCAATAATTTATCATTTTTGGAATGTTTGTGTCTGCCATCCAAGTAGAACACGCATACAATGAAAATCCAACTCCCAAGTTAAGAGTATGAGGAGGTAAGGCCTTTTGGAACAGGTTAAGTCATGGATAGCATTGGTACCTTTTATAAAAAGAGGTCTGAAGAACGCATTTTCTTTTCCTACCATATGATGACACAGCAAAACTTTATTTTATATCCCAGAAAAGGATTATTACCGAAACTCAACCAAACTGATACCCTGGACTTTGATTTTGAGCTTCCAGAACAACAAAAATTAAATCTCTACTGTTTAAAAGCCACACAGTATCATATTTTGTAATAGTATTCAAAAACATTAAAATTAATAATGATTTATACATACACTAACGCCAATTTATTTAAACCATTAGGGAGACGTCTTAAAGTTCTAGTTCATATTCTTCCCATTACACATTGTCTAAAGATAATCTACCTTAAATAAGTTTTTGTTGGTGGTGGTGTTTATTGGGGCTAAGAAAATTGTGGTAGTTCTGGGCAAATGGAGAGAAAATCTATGAATGGAGTTAAATCTATGAGAAAACTTTTACTTTTGGATATGGGAGAAACAATGTGGTATTTACACATGTGTTAGTCATCTTTTCACTTAAGAGAATGACCTCTAGGTGCATCCATATAGCTAGAAATGTCTCAACCTTATCTTTCGTGGCAGAATAGCATTTCACTGTATAAAAACAACAACAAACTGTATTTTCTTTATCCATTTTGGACTGTTCCCAAGACTAAGCTATAGCAAACTTCTGTTAATAAACACTAATGGAAAAAAAGTATTCAAATTCTATTTATTTATTTATTTATTTATTTATTTATTTATTTATTTATGGCTGGTTTAGCCTGCCCTGCAGGCTGGGTTGGTGCAGCATGTGGTGCTGGGGATCAAACTGCAGTCCCTGCCACCTCCTAGGCTTTCCTACACAGGCACTTTAGACCACTAAGCCATCCCACCGGCCCCCAAAATATTCAAATTCTAAGTGGAAATACAGAGGAGAAAGGGAAGGAAGGAAAGGAAAATATATGAGAAAAGAAGGAAGAATGGAAGCACAAATAGCCCTTGTAAACAGGGAAGGGAAGAAGTGTTGAAGTAAGAATATGGGAAACGAACAAGTTACATCATGTACAGGTACAAATTCCCTATAACAAATATTATCATATATACTTCAGATATGCTAAGAAACTTAATTTAAAAATGTATGAGTTCAGGGAAATAGAGAGGGGATTAGTCAATTTAAAAATAAACATGTGTTAAAGCCTGTGCAGTGTGCCAAGCGTGAGGGAGAGAAACAGAATTTGCTGTAGCACAACAGTGATTTTGGTATCGGTATAATACTTGCCACCAGGAATGATTTTGGGAGGATTTCTTTCTTTTCAATTTCGTTGAAGAGTTTGAGGAGTATTGAGATTATATCTCCTGTAAATTTCTTGTAGAAGTCAGCTGCGAATTCATTAGGACCTGGACATTTCTTTGTCAGCAGGATTTTTTTTTAATTACATTTTGTATTTTGATAGCTATTATTGGGATATTGAGAGTTCTTATGTCTTCTTAATTCAGTTTTAGTGATTTTCACCTTTCTAAGAATCTTTCCACTACTTCTGTGTCTTCAATACAGTAAGAGTAAAAATTTTCAATGTAGCTATTAATGATCTCCTGAATCTTCACTGGATATGTTGTTATTTCACCATTGTCATTCGTTATTACTTGAATTTGAGGTTTTTCTTTTTTCTTTTCTTTTTTTTTTTTTTTTTGATGAGGTTAGCTAGGGACTAGTAAATTTTATTTAATCTTTTAAAGAACCAGATTTTCAATTTGTTAATTCTTTATGTTGTTTTCTTTGTCTGAATTAAATTAATTTCTGCTTTACTTTTTACAATTTCTCCCCATCTTTGGCTTTGTGTTTGGTTTATTTTTCCTTTTCTAGATGTTTGAGGTACAGCATTAAGACATTTATTTGTTCACATTCTGTTTTCCTTGTTTGTGAATTCACAGCTATAAATATCCCTGTAAAAATTGCTTTTATTGCAGTCCATAAATTCTGATAATTTGTGCTTGCATTTTCATTGAATTGTAGATAGTGGTTAATATTTTGTTTAATTTCAACTGTAGCACATTGGTTGCTGAGGAAGATGTTTAATTTCCATGTATTTTTTGGATTTATTTTATGGTTTCTTTTGTCATTTATTTCCAGTTTCATTGCTCTGTGGTAAGATAATATGCATGAGATAATTTCTGTTTTCTTGCATATCCTTAAGCATGACCTATGCACTAGTATGTGGTCTATTTTAGAAAATGTCCCATGTGCAGCTGAAAAAAAAACTGTACATTCAGATGTGCTTGGGTGGCACACTCTGTATATGTTCACTAAGTCCATTTGTTCCAAGTTCTGCTTCAGTTCTGCTACTTCTTTGCTAATTTTTTGTCTACTTGGCCTATTTTTTTTGGGGGGGGGATAAGGGTGTGTTAAGGTTTCCTATTAAGATTTTGCTATTGGATATTACATTTTTCATGTCCCTTAAGATTTGTCTTACACAGCTGGGTGCTCCTGTATTGAGTGCATATATATCTATGAATGTTACATCTTCATCTTATTTTTTCATCTGATTTGTATGTAGTGACCTTCTTTATTTTGTTTAGTCATTCCTGGTTTGAAGTTGGGACTATCTGCGAATAGGACTGCTGCCCCTGCTTTTTTCTGAGGTGCTGAGCCATGTAGTATTGTTTTCCAACCTTTGATGTTCAGTATGTTAATTTCTTTATGAGTTAAGTTTGTTTCTTGTATACAGAATATTGTTGGATTTTTCTTCCTAATGCCCTATGCCAGTCTATTTCTTTTAATTGGAGAATTAAGCCCATTTATATTGATGGTGACAATTCAGATGAGTTGACTTATGATTAATATATTATTAACCTGCTCTTTTTTTACTTTTTTTTCTTCTGGATTCAGGATTCAACTATTTGTCCTATTTGGTGAGTTCTTTCTGTTCTCATACATGGAGTTTTGACCCCTCTCTAAAATATCTTTTATTAGGCCAGGCATGGTGGCGCATTCCTGTAATCTCAGTGCTTGGGAGGCTAAGGCAGGAGGATCACTGCATGTTTGAGACGAGCCTGGGCTACCAAAGTGAGCTCAAGGCCAGCCTGAACTGCATAGCAAGACCCTGTCTCAAAAAAAAAAAAAAAAAAAAAATATATATATATATATATATATATAATCTTTTATTAGTCTATGTACAATTGTCTTTGGCATCATGAAATTCTTCAGATGTTATTTGTCATGGCAGTATTTTACTTCTCCATCAAATTTGAAAGATTTTTGTAGGGTATAGCAATCTGGGCAGCAATTTGTTTTCATGGAGGACTTCAAATACTCTGCACTGTACTCTTCTTGACTTGATGGTTTCAGAAGAGAAATCTGCCATTGTTCTGATGGGTTTTCCTTCAAGTATGATCTGTTTTTTTTTTTTTTTTTTCTGGTGGCTTTTAGTATATGGTTCTTGCGATGAATTTCTGAAATCTTGACTGTTATATATCTGGGTGTGTTTTTAATTGGGTTGAGGTTGTTTGTAGTTTTATATGCTTCAGTTACTGAATGTCAGATTGTTCCTCAATATTTGGGAAGTTTTCTGCTGTTACTTCTGCCCATATTCTTTTTATAAAATTTGTATTGGCTCCTGCTTTTTCATTGATAGCTATTTGTCTAACGTTGCTCATCATTTAATCCTGTTGAATTAATTTTCCTGCATCTTAATTGTTTTTAAGAGATCCTTTCTTACTTTTTTACTTGCTGCAAGTGTGCCTTCAAGATCTGAAATTCTATCTTCACTTTCATTGAAATGGTTCTGCCAACATGCAACTGAGATTTTATTTTTCTTTATATCTCTTTCAATGTCCTTCATGCAATCTATTTATTTTCCATATTGCTTATTCAAGAATTCTATCATTTTTATGTTCTGTTCTAATTTTTCCAGTGAATTCCTTAGAAGCAGTTATTAATTATTTCATTATAGTTATACATTCTTTTTCTACTTCAGAGAATATTTCTGAGCTGATTTCCTCTGTAAATGTCTATAGTTGTTTCTTTACTTCAGATGCTATTAATTAAGAGATTTCAGTTGTGTAATTCCTAATTTCTTCTATGATAGCATCTCGTGCATTCATTCTGGGTGAGCTTGGGACCTGAGATTGCATTTTGTTCCCTCTCTTTATCATTTTGTATAGCACTGTCCTCTAACCTTTGGTGTAGTCCCATGGTGCAGTTATACACCCAGTATCTAGTGAAATTCTAGCCCAAGAGAGATTATATGCTTAAGATAGTTATAGTTTTCAGCCAGGGATATAGTTCAGCAGCATAAGCATCTGCTTGGCAAATGTAAGGTTGAGAGTTCAATCCCTGGCTTTGCCAAAAAAAAAAAAAAAAAAAGTTATAATTTTGCACTTATAGAACTACAGTTAGGAAAACTAATAATGAGTAGTGCTATTTGGCAGGTTAAACTTTTATAACTAATTGGTTTGCATTTTAAACAGTTAGAAATGCCGGGGGTGGTGGCGCACGCCTGTAATCCCAGCACTCGGGAGGCTGAGGCAGGAGGATCGGTGTGAGTTCGAGACCAGCCTGGGCTACAAAAGTGAGCTCAATGCCAGCCTGAACTGCATAGTGAGACCCTGTCTCAAAAAACAAACAAGAAAAAAAAAAAAAAAACAGAAACAACATTATGACTGTGTAGCTAAGCAGATATTAAATTGAGAATCTGTATTTAATTCAGTTCCCATAAGATATGTCTGATCACTTCCCCTTGATATACCTTGGGTGTTCCAGGCAGTCTAGTTCACCTGGTTACCTGTTGCCCGCTCTGTAGATCAAGAGAAAAAGAGAGGATACTTTTCACAAATGTGGTCTAACAAATTATCTCAGCTTACCAGGAGTTCATCTGGCAAGTGTACTCCTCTAGATGTGCCTAGCTTGGATTTGACCGCTGTGCTCAGCTTTTTCCTGCTGCAGCCAGTGGGAATGAATCCCCCACACATGCCAGGCCTAGTCTGGGACTGGAGGCATCTGGGAACATGGATAAGAAGTTCTCACACACATACACACACCAGAGCTGGGATGGGTCTGCAGCAGATCTGGCAGACCCAGAGCAGAAGGTCTCACACACATATATCAACCCTCAACTGGGTCTGTAGGATCAGCCTGGGCTGGGTCTTGATGGTCCCTGTTCATCTTCAGTGCCCTAGGTTGTGTGCTACTTATTGTATGTTATGGGTCAGCACTGAAAGAGCCAAGAAAACCAGATGAAAATAGCTGCAGTGTTGTCACTGAGATTAGTCTCTCACAAAGTGAGCCTGATGGATTTTCTGAGTATTTAATTGAAGACTGGGAGCTGCAGTCTACACGGCACTAGACAAATCCTGATACTTCCCATTGAGGTGAATGATGTTCCCTTATAACCCAACTTTGTTAATCTACTTACTACTCTCTATTAAAACTTCCATGCTAATGTACACGAGTGAGTACTTGCAATAGAGATTGCTTGGATGCTCTGAATAGATGAACATAGGCATCAGTCAGCCTTTTTTCCTTTAAAATATTTAGTGAAAGAATTTTATATCCACTCAAATTGATAAGGACCTTGGCAATCATGAGCTTGGTAATTTTGTTTGGCATTTATAACTTTTGTAATATTGTTTATCTCAATAAATGCAAGCAAGGTTAGATTCTTTTGAATTATGAAACAGTGTGTGCTTCTATCTTTGAGTTCTATGTACACTGACACAACACCAGAGATAACTCTATGAAGAGAGCAAAATGCATGAATGTCGTTATGATTTGTATCTAGTTTTCCCCTCAGAGCCTCATGTAATGATGGGGTAAGGATTTTTAGAGTTTGAAACCGACTCATGATCTACTGGGATTATGTGTTTTAGAACTGATGGAATTATGAGTCTGTGTACTGCTGGGATTATGGGTGTGATCTGAGGCAGACAGCCTGAAACAGAGAACCTGAATGTAACATAAGAGAGACGCAGAAACAGACTCTCTCTGTTGCCTCTGTTACAATTGTTCTGCCTCCATAAAATGCTGCTCTCTGCCATGTGTCAGTCTGCCTTGAAGTTGGCCTGGTGTGGACTGAAACCTCCAGTAACTGTGAGCTAAATAAATTTTTTCTTCGCTTATTTGGTGTGTTGGGTATTTGTCATAGCAAGGAGAGAACAGTAACTAAGATGTATGTGGATAAAAATATTTTAAAAAGGAGGCTAATAAGACTGGGCATGGTGAAGATGCCTGTAATCCCAGTTTTTGGAAGGCTGAAAACAGGAGATTCACTGTGACTCCAATCTGTGCAGTGAGACCCTGTAGACCCTGTCCTAGATACAAAACAAACAACAACAAAAAATAGGTTAACAGTCTAGCTGATTTATACGTAGGATACACAGATAGACCCAATTTTCTAGGAAAATAGCAATAATTCTGTTAAATATGTGAGTTAAATCAAACATCACAGACATTTAAGCAGATGGTAAGGTCAGATACTTTGGGTACAGTCCTACTGGGTTCTGTGCCCTTTTAGGGTTAGCATTTAGATAAGTGACTCCTAGAAAATCCTGAACTTTAGCTTACTCATTAAGAACAAAATCAAATATGACTGGTACTTATACATTGTAACATAAAATTCCTTTCCAAAGACTCTCAATAGTTCCAGTACTTTTGAACTCTAAATCTCTTCTGACACTCAAGGGAAATTCTTAGTTGTGAACCTGCATAAAATAAAAATTTGTTACATAACCTGTCACCATGCATGGACCCCCAAAGGTACAGATGAGGGATGAAAATTCCTGAAGTAAAGCAAGACCAAAATTTGGCAGGTGATATATTAACTCATGTTGTTCTTTGTCTGCTATCATGGGCAAATGGTGGCAATTTGTGTGTCCTAGTGCCAGCATAGTCCCACTCTAATGGCCTTGATGTTTTCAGCTGACATGGCTCCTCTCATGTGGAATTCATTTATGGCCTGGAATTTCACATTCTGACGTATTCAGCATCTTGGAAAATTCATTGCACTCATGAGTTTCATCCCATATCTTCATGCACTACTCTGTCATAGGGCACCTTCAATTCTTCCTCTGAAATCAAGTTGGAAACCTCACTGACCCAAAAATACTTACATTCTGAAGCCTGTAGATGAGTGTCACATAGATCATGACAATATCTGCTGTAAGCAGAAGTAGTCCTACTGCTTTGAAACAGTGTTACAGTGGCCTCTCATCGCCTGGATGGCTAAACAAGGTAAAATGAATTCCAAGGAACCAATAACCTAAACAATGCCAACTGAGCAGCAATGCCTTAGACTTTTTTCTCCAAAGGAAGGTTGACATTGTTATGTGAGTCTGCCATTAGTGGAGTCTTGCGTATTGTCAAAATGCCATCAAGTGATCTTTCTTTTGTCCCTGTGCAGACTACTTGATTGCTTTTGAATGATACTAATCTCTTCAGAAGTAACACTTATTAGTCTCCAGTTTTACATAATTCCTTCTTTGTCCAAATTAAAATGTCTCAAACTTTTCTGTTCGGCATTTTTTTCTCTCCTCTTTACAATTCGAGTCAATAGCAGCTAGCAATATCCATGCTGCAGTTTAACTGGTAGAGATCTTGAAATTTACTCTACCCAATTACTTACATTGATTTTAATATCCATATCCAGCAAAGTCTCAGGACATGGATAGAAGGAGAGAAATATTCTGTCATGGTAAAATATGTCCTCTAGTCTAACTGCCAAGGGAGTCCTTTCCAATTGAAACCTCTTGAGCATGGCCTTTACTTCCTACATTTTTTCTGAGCTCTGGCAAGAATCAACCATCAGAGGATACTTTACAGTATTTTATAGTTCACTAGCTAGCATCTGCAAACCTCTCACAAACTCCTTTGCAAAGTTGCTCCAAAAATGTCTAAACTAATGGTCAGTTACAGTCACAACCATAATCCTGTTTACTATACCAATTTAAGCTTTAGTTTTCTTGTGACTGTGATATAACACCGGATACCAACTACTGAATGGACAAGAAGTTTAATTTGCTCATGGTTCCAGCCCAGGGTAGGCTGGGTCTTTTGAAGTAACGTTGCAGCTAAGGAATGGTGGGCCAAAGCTGCTTAGTACATGGTGGAATGGAGACAGGGCAGTGTGGAATGCCTGAGCTGAACAGAAAGATATGAGAAACATCCCCTGTTTTAGTTGCTTTCTTGGTAATAGAACAAACCACCCAATATCCACCAATGTAAAGGAAAAAAATGCTTATTTTTGGCTCACATTTTCTACCCATGGTCTTTGCCTCAAGGTAGAGATGACATGGTAGAAGAGGGTCTAATAGAGTAACTCTGCTCATCTCAGAAAAGCAGAGGAGGTAAGGAGAGAGGGATGAACAGCACAGATAGATTATGCCCTTTATATCATGTCCCCAGTGACTTGCTCCTTCTGACTAGATCCTATTTCCTAAGAGTACATTCAGTGACATTATTCCAAAGATCCAATCACTTTCCCCCAAACCCCATTTCCCAATGCCTGAGACTTCTGGGAGACACTCTAGATTTAACCTATAATACATCCCATGGTCACTTCTTCATGAATCATTCACAGACACCTAGAAATATTATTTGTATTAATCTTTAGAATGGACCTCCAAAGCTTATCAGGTTGAACTCTACCTTAACTGCCGCAAATCAGAATGTTAATATTGCTTTCCACTTTATAGAGGTTTTGTACAAATTGATTTAGATTTTTCATATAAACACTTAATACTCTATGGGTCCCAAAATCAATGTGACATGTAAATAATGTTAACAATTTTTATTTTGTTTCAAAAATTAAATAAGGTAGAGTTTTCCTTAAATGTAGACAGGAATTAAAGTTGCGAGTTTTACCTTGGGTAATAGCTAGCAATTCATGAATTTATCGACAAACTGACTTAACAAATATCAGTTTGATTATTTTTTTATATTCAGAACTTATATTCAGATAAAATCATCAAGTTAAATCTTTTTTTTATTTACTTGCCTTATATTTTCTATAGCTTTTTTCCATCTATCTGTCTCTCTATCATCTATCTAGCATTTCGATAAGATTATTGAAAACGTCAGGAATTTAAAATAGGGAATTTTCCTCAAAAATTTTGGATACATTATAAAGATCTTGTTTGTAGTGATGTATAGAATAATCTATTGAGGCAAAATGTTATTTCAGTATTCTATAATGCTTGCACTATGATAATATAATCATCATGCAGGCATAAAAATCAGGTTGTTTTCACCTAAATTTTGGACATGCCACCAAGCTGTGGCTTTGTGTTAAAGACAGGTGTCTGCCTACTATGAAACTTTGTTGATAGCTTCAGATCACTCTCACTGTCTTATCAGTGACATGCAGCTTGGAGTTTTAGTCTCACTGAAGGAGGTGGGAATCTGGAGAAAGAGCCTAAAAGGATTGCCCATGGGAATGTAGAAGTGCCTTTGGCACCTATTCACCTACGAGCAGAATTACCATTGTGGGCAATTTCCAAAATGCTCTGCAAAAATTCAGGATTTCCATAGTTTTCAAGAAATTTATGTTATAGATGTATTTAAAGAGAAATTCTACTTTTCAGAGCAGCTAAATAGAAGTAAATTCTCTGAAAGGGATTAGAGACCAAATTTATCTCTTGAGTATAAAATGTTAAGATGTAAACCAAAGCTCTCTGAATGGGTTGTCATATTTTAGTAGCAAGAAAGCTGTCCACTATTTTAGTGCATTAGAGAACTATTTTGTCAGGTTTTAAGGGTTATACCCTGAAAACAAAGCTTTACCAATAATGATCTAAAATGGAAAGTAGGAGGAAAAGCAAAGCCAAGAAAATATAGATGAAATAACCAACGATGTATCCATAAATCTTACTAGAAGATGAAAACTTGGTAGAGTATGTAAGTCATTTTAAAGATTAGAAAAAAGAATTAGGAAAGCCTGATGGCTTTTTACTCTCAAAATTTGACATTTTGAATTGGATAATTCTGGTTTGGAGGACTGTCTTGGACATTGTCCTTGGCCCTTGTCTCAAAATCTAGCAGCAATATCTAGTCCCAAATTATGAAAACCAAAAGCATCTCCATACATTCTGACACTTTCCTGATGGTATGGTAAAGTCATCCATACACTGTTTATGAATTCAGAAAATTATTAAAACAAGGTCACTTACCAAAGAAAAAAGCTTCTGATCCATAACTTGAGATTTACCTAAGTACAAGGTCTAGCTCAACCTATTAAAACTCAGAACCTTAGTTAAAATATTTAAAATATCTGAGATACAACATACTAATTGTATAAAAGTGTTATGATCATCTTCTACAAATATTTGACAATAATCTGGTAGCATATTATATAAAAATTATTTCATATAGACTAGCATATAAATGTGTCTCTTTTGTATAAATGTGTGCAAACAGATCTACAATGCTTGTATATATACTCATTGCATATCAATCCATTTCATTGTTTTCAAACACTAGTGTTATTATTTGTGTGTGCTTGCCTCCCAAAGACTCAGGCAGTCATTGAGGTGCAGTTTGATAGTCTGTGATCATGATCCAAGGCTGGGACTATGGATCTCAGTGTTGCATGTAGCCTGGGGTTGACAGCCTGAAACTACCATGAGAGAGACAAAGAGACAAAGAGACAGACTTGCTCTCTGTAGCCATTATTGCCACTACTCTTCCCATCTGCTCTTCCTGTTTTGCTGTACTTTGCCACCATGAAACGCTGCCCTCTGCCATGTGCCAGTCTGCCTTGGATCCGAGCAGTATGGACTGAGACCTCCAGTACCTGTGAGCTAAAGAACGCTTTGCTACCCAAATTTTTACTGTCAGATATTTGTCTTGCAATGATAACTGAGGAAAATAATACGTAAACTAGGATATGTGTCACTCAATATCTGCCATCCTATAATGTTCACACACTAGTTCTTATTCTGATTTCTCAAATTGCTTAGAAATGCCAATAATATGGGAAGAGAGCGATATTGGACAACAAGTATCAAAATGCTTTCACTGGCCTGCCATGCTGGCCACACCCACAGGGCATGCTAAAATGGCAATAGAGACTGAGATTACAGGTGCACACCTATAGATCCTGAACACCCTGTAGAACCTCCACCCCCTTACCCCATAAAAATGAAAGAAAGAAAATCTTTCAAACTGGATGTCATAGACAAGCAACATCCTCTGAGACAAAGGGATCACAAATTGAGGCCAGCCTGGACAATTTAGCAAGGCCTTGTCAGGAAAGACAGAAAAGACTGGTGCTATATTTCAGAGGCCCTCTGAGATACTCAAAGCTACTGCTTTCAACCCTCAGTAGCACAAAAACACACACAAGAATGTGGTTATACATTATAAACAAAATCCATGTTCTACAGCAAGCAGATGACTGTAGTTCACAATATTTATTTTACATTTTATAAAGAACCAGAAGAGAGGAGTTTGTGTGTTTTTAAGGCAAATAGGTAAGTGTTTAGAGAGATGGAAATGCTAAATACTCTTAATATAAATGAGTGGCATGGCATCTACATACTGAATCACAGTGTATCCATATACATATTTACTTATCATATGCCTAATAAGAAATTCTATCGAAACAATAACATAACTGAAAAATATTCTGAAAGAAAGCTTTTCTGTGTCTTCTTAATTCTTGATTTTGTGGCATAAAACGCTGTAAAGTTAAAACTTTCCAGAGCCAAAATTTATACTTTTTTTCAATATTGCTGATATGTACAGGTATTCTTTGAGAATGATGTATATTCTTCTGAAAATTTGTACAGATATTCATCTTATTTATATTAATAATAGCAATAGAAATAATAATTGAATATTTCAGTTACTGAGAACAGTACTTTTCACACATTGCCTTGCTTTTCTTCACAGTGATCTGATGAGACAGGTGTTCATTATTTACACTTTTCACTTTCTGAAGGAGAAAATCAAACCCCGGATGACTGCAAATCTCTACCAAATGTAAATCTGAAGTGGATTGGGCTGGCAATGAGGCCAGTTTTGCCTGCTGCTGAGACATAGGTGCTTGAAACTCAGTTACCTCATTCTAGCAGATCGTCTTCTGCAAGGCAGACCAGGGAAATCCTGCACCAGAGATGATCCTCTCAGTACTTGAAATGTGATCATACTTGGTGAAGAGCAAAAGATGCAGAGGTGAGGGCAGGTGTAACAAGTTCCCCGGATCCATGACACTAATCTTCCCAAAATACTACAAGTCAGTCTCACAAACAGATTTCAAGGCGGATCTACACTTTACTGGCTTATTTTTTTTTCTTCTTCTTCTTCTTCTTCTTTTTTAAATGTGGTTTGGTTCTTTCCTTCATCCTTAGGTGATATTTATTTATTTATTTATTTATTTATTTATTTATTTATTTGGTAGAAGGTCTCCCTACGCATTTTAGACTCATTGTGATCCTCATGTCCCAGCCTTCCCAGCACTGGGATTATAGACGTGCACCACCATGCCTAGTTTCCACCGTCTGCACAACATGCCCTTGCTTCAATGGATGGCATGGTATGCCATATCACACATAGATCTCAGGTTGTTATGCTTGGCAGGAAGGGAACTTATGCTGCCAAGCTATATACCCAGCCCATCTATAGTTTATTTTTTAACTAAAATTTCAAGGTAGTTTCTGTAGAGATAATGAAGAGTTTCATTTCAGTTGTTCTTTGTGTTTTTGTTTGTTATGTTGGTTGCTGTGTTTTCTCACTGACTTAGATGTAAAAATGAAGACAAGTATTCTAGGATACCTGTTGAACCACAGTATTTCATTAAACTGAGATTCCCACATGTATGGGGACATGCACCCACAGCCTTGTGCATGCCAATGGGAATAATTTCTTCTATGCTAATCCCACAGCAGTGCTTTTCAGCTCCCTCAAAACTCTTTATTAGTATTAAAAAAAATGAAAAGAACACTTTCCACCACTGACACCTGATACTTCTGCAAAATCTTTAAAGAAAGAGAATGATAGAATAGTGAAATTATAATACAATAAGCAAAATAGAAGTACCTACTTTTCATCATGTCAAAGCCCATGAAATTAGTACCAAGTTACTTCATGTTTAAACCCATGCTCAGTTGTCCTTTATTTGTCACAAAGCAAATGAGCTCTAGGCTGCTCTACTTGCCTTGAGAATGTGCCTAAATAGCTTTGGGTAGAAATGACAGGTTACTAAATAATTTGGTGTTAAGTATGTGGCTTATTTCTCAGCCTTGAGGCAGAGGAGGAGGTGCAAATAGAAAAAGGGTACAAGAAAGAGAAAAATAGAGGGATCGCATAGAACTAGGAATGAGTCCATTTGCTCTTGTCTATATCGTTATTTTTTCCTTTTTTCTTTCAATTTCTGTTGTTATTCTTGCACTAATATATCTACTTCCTAATCATAATCCTTTTCTACTTGTTTTATTTAATATTATTTATTGTTTTCATTCCTTTATATTTTTCATTTTTATCATCAATATTTAAAATATAAAAAATCAATAGAAATACAAAAAAGGCTTTCTATGAACAGTTCTTGGTTCATAAAATATTAAAGTATTTTGATATAAAATTTTTATGTTTTTTGAAAAACTAAAGGTATTTTCTCACACAAAGAAGAATAATTCATTTCTGCTCTATACGGCTAGTAAGTACGGAAGTTAAAATGTTTCTTGACATCTACCTGCCAAGCTACAGGTTAGATTTTAGATTTTCATTTCTCAGAATATTTCATACCACTTTATTACATTGGATAGTTTTTCAAAATAGGTAGTGTGCCATATATATGATTAAGAAAAAGGAATTAAAGTGAAAGAAATATAGCCTTGCTTATATATGATGCTGGGGAAATTGACTACATGCAGAAAGTTGGGTCTAGATCAATATATCTGACTGTGAACCAAACTAAAACTAGAATGGATTAAAGATCTACATGTTAAAAGAAACACTTATGTTACTTAAAGATAAAATAGTTAAAACTTCATAACATAGGCAAGAACAAGAATTTTCTGAACAAAGAACTAGTGGTTAAAAAATAATATATTGACCATCAACAAGTAGAATCACATCGAATTAAAAAAGCAACAAAATAAAACAAAACTTCTGCACAGCAAGGAAATCAAATAGTAGAGTGAAGTAACAAGCCACAAAATGACTCTCTCTCTCTCTCTCTCTCTCTCTCTCTCTCTCTCTCTCTCTCTCCAATAGTTTCTCAGGCAGAGGTTTTTATCATCTAGACTATATAGAGAAGTTTTTGTCTGTTTATTTGTTTGCTTAACTTAGATAGCCTCAACTTAAAAGCCTTAAAAGATCCAACACAGGCACCACATACCATGCCACTGTAAGGGCTGAGCTGGCCACCTAGACTGGATGTCGTGTTGCACACCTGTACTGCCAGTGCTGGGAAGGCTGAAAACAGGAGGATCACTGCAAGTCTAAGCTGCATGGTGAGATTCTATACTAAATACATTAAAAATTCAAGAAAAAAACGAGTCATGAAAATAAATAACGTTTCTCAGAAATACAAGCAGCTAATAACTCCATTTAAATATTTTTCAATAACCCTGCTCATTACAGAAACACAAATTAAAAGAGCACTGAAATATTATCTTACTCCAGGAAGAATGATTATTTTCAAGAAGTTAAATAACAAGTCTGACAAGGCTATAGGGGAAAAAAGAACACTTTTACATCCTTGGTGAGAATATGAACTCGTACAAACACTATGGAATTAAATTTGGAGATTCTTCAAAAATCTAAAATTAGACATTTCACTCGACCCACTAAGACCTTTTCCAAGTATCCTTTGGAAGGAGTTAAACAACTCATATAACAAGCATACATGCATTCCTGTATTTATACCAGAACAATTTACAGTAGAGAAATCTTGGAAGTATCCTATATGCTCATCCTCACATAACTGGATAAAAGAAATGTGGTTTTTATACACTATGGAGGATCATTTGCAAATTAAAAGATAGGTAACAGGAATTAGGATGGTCTTTTTCAATGAATAAGAAAAACAAGAAATGGAGAAGGACAGAAAGGAAAAGCAAAGAGATTTAAAACAGGAGAGTTGAAGGAAAAATGAGCAAAGCACTTTTGCAAATGCAAAGAGTTCCAAGAGTTGGAGGGAATAGGGAGAGATGAGAAAGCTTGGGGATAAAAATCAAGATGTGTTAGGTATATGTGAAAACCCTTATGATAGATTATATACTGTATGCATGTGACAATAAAATACTTTTCTAAAAATCAGTAATGTGTCCATGAGATACCCAAGTTGATATATGTATGTAGCACGAATTCCTTCCTGGTTGGTACTTGCTTTGGGATTATGCCAAAAATTAGTAGGCTTTCCTTTATATGGAAGTTCTTTTCTACCACAATTTGGTATTATAAGTACTGCAGGACATAATCTTTGTATATATTTCCATATGTCCTTTCAGAAATATTTTTTTTTCTGTGACTGATAACAAAGAGTGAAAATTGGCTTTCCCAAGATCTGAACAAAAATTCTGTGTACAATTTCCATCAACACTATTAGATTCTACAGTCAAATTCTTGGTATTGTCAGTTTTCTGGAGAAATATTTGCCCAGATTATTCCTAAGACTAATATAATGTGTATGTTTGTTGTCCAAATAGAATTCAACTTCTTTTTGTTTTTTTATCCTCATTTCTTTAGGAGATCAATTTTTTTGTTTTTGTTTTATTCAATTATTTTTATCAATTTTTATGACAAAAATGACAAACTAGTAATGAAACAGTCTCAAAATGGTTAATAGGTAAGTTACAATAATCAACACAATGTATATTGTTTTCTTCATAATAGTTATTCAGAGGACAAGATGTAGACATGATATTTTGTTTAAATAAAAATGGTACAAACCTTTCTTCTCAAATGAATTAATAGAAAGTAGTTGCATATCTATCTTAACTCAATATTTCTTTTTTTTCCTATGGTCCTTTATTTATACCTTTGAATCCTGTAACTAAGTGGTGTCCCAAATTTTCTGATCAAGGAGATTATAGGACCACAGAGGAAAGTGATCAATGATGTATAGTGTGCCTAAGGAGAGTCACCTAGAGAGAAAACATTCTCTCAGGATTTCACAGAGAGCAAACTGGTCAAGCAATGGCCGTGACTCACCCTGATGTCTGACGCTGGCAAAAGATCTACAAGGTACTGTACATGGTTCCAGGTTAAATCCTGAGGGGATTTGTTTGACCTTATCAGATATCAAAAGTTACATTTTTAGGTATGTACATCTTGCTTTTTAAAAAATATATTAGGCTGTTACAGGGTCTCAAGCCACATAGTGATCCTGCTGTTTTCAGCCTCGCCAGTACTGGGATTGTAGGCATGCACCAGTAAGCCCAGACTATGTGTGTAGCAGTCTCAGTCCACCCATGTGGTACCAGGGAGAACCACAATCCCTGCTCTTACCTTCGTTTGCCTAAGCAGGTGCTTTAGTCCATTGAACTATGTCGCCAGAAACTTAAATAGGATTCATTTTAAAAATGCTCCTTTAGTGTCTGCTATATCTTCTATTGGTTTATTCACCCTTTTAAATTAATTTATAGCACAGATAATCATTTGTCTCTGATATAATTTACCAGGATTCTGATGCAGGATGTTATTTGACTTGGGTCTTGGTGAATGCCTTTCTTGTTCCACAAGGAACAAAGGAGATATTAAATTTATGAAGTTAAATTTTGCAATATTTTGATTTCACTGTCATGATAACTGTAAATAAGTTTTCATTTGATTCATATCATTAATGTAGATTTTCTGTATTTTCTCCTAAATGATTTAGATTATTTTAATATCATTTAAGTTTGAAACTAACCTGGCATTGATTTTTATTCTCTACCCATTTCCATCTTCTATTTTGCTGCTGGGTGCTATTCTATAATACTTTATAGTTTTTAATTTTATTTAGTACTTGCCACTCTTCAAAAATATTTTATTGATCTTTCAATGTATTTGTTAAAAAATCAGATTCTTCCATATTCATTACTTTTTAATTTTTCTAAAATTTCATTAGTTATAATTCCTTTTTCATATATTTAAACATTGTTCTTTGTATTTGTAGTCGTGTTTACCTCTTAGAATTCTCTGTTTTAGCTATCCCTGAAGAGAGTAGAAATACAAAAGATAGAAGTTATTATACAAATTTAGTGCTCAATTAAGTTTTCTTGCTTTTCTACTACTAGATCAAACTACCTCTATGGGCAAAGAAATAAATAGGAGAAATACATTTCTTAATCATTAGTTACTAGGCACTTTCACTTGACTTAACTTAGTTCTTATAATCCTCTGACAGACATTTCTCTTCTTGTAGTTCAACACACATTTTAAGACCAATTCCCAGTGAGCTAGCTGTCAGTTCTTCCCTTTTTGGACCCACTCGAAAAACCAAAGTGACAGCCGGGCGTGGTGGCGCACGCTTGTAATCCCAGCACTTGGGAGGCTGAGGCAGGAGGATCAGTGCTAGTTCGAGACCAGACTGAGCTACAAAAGTGAGCTCATGGCCAGCCTGAACTGCATAGTGAGACCCTGTCTCAAAAAGACAAAAACAAACAAACAAACAAGCAAACAAACAAACAAAAAAACCAAAGTGACGAATAAGTAGGCAAAAATGTGCTGGATTCAGTTCAAAATGAGTTAGAAGAGAGCTACCTCTTTGACTTCCTAAGAAATATCTTGGACATTTGTGATAAGGCAAAATACTCAAAATCGAAATTCAAAAAAAATCTCATTTTCTCTAATTTACACAAAAAATATGTGTTTTAGAGTCTGATTTTAAACTGGAAGCCACACAAACTTCTTTAGTCCTAGAATTTGTGGAACAACTTTCTGATGAACAAGAAAACTCCAAAATAGTTACACAGTAAATTCTTTGTATGAAATGTTCTCTTAAGAAAATGTTATTCTGTTAATTCCTATTTTCACAGCCTGGCTTTGACCATTGCTGCCAGCACCCTGTTGACTCAGGCTTGCTGTACTAGGAACTCAGCAACTCAGTTCATCCCAGTCCACACTGACCGGCTATACTTACTTGTCCTCTGTGCTCTCAACACTGAACTTGCAATTCTTACTCTATGCTGTTTTGGATTTAAAAAAAAAAAAAAAAAAAAAAAAAAAACCTTGGTAGTTTCGGGTAACTGCATCATGAAAAGTAGTTAGAGATCTTACTCTGGATAAGCCTATTTTATATAGCAATCTGTCCATAACTTAGCAACACAGCCTCTATAAAAAGGACATACTGTTTTTTCACTCTTTTTTTTTTAAAGAAATAAAAAATAGTGATAGAAAGAAAAAAGAGCATTAAGAAATGATGCAACATTTCACTAAGTAAAGTCATAGTAATATAATAATGATTACATGGT
>PVJA010011538.1:22814-40567 GCA_004027025.1 Myocastor coypus
CCAATTATCTTCAGATTAGTTGTTCACATTGCCAGGTATAAATGTGTAACATCTAAGATTCATTTAGGAAAAAAAAAAAAAGAGATTCATTTAAAGAAAAAAAAAACAAAAACAAAAACAAAAAGAAAGTAACAACAAGTTATAAGAAATTGAAAAGAGGAAAAAATAGAATAAAAAGAAAAAAAATATTTCAGAGCACTTTATGGACTTTAAATAAAATGTATTTTATTGTTTAATATATTATTACTGAGTTTAAATATTTTCAAAGTTTAGTAAATTGAAATGAGGTGTTTGTTTTCTTAAATTAACCCCCAACTTCAAGATCTCCTTTGATTTGAATTTGTATTTTTTGTTCACAAAATCTTTTTTTTTTCTACTTCCTTCTAATTTAAATCATTTTTCTACTTAAGATCCTTTTCAGGGAGCTTGTGGTTTAGCTCAGTTGTGTACGAGCTTGCTTAGGCAAACCTAATCAGGCTCAGGCAACCGTGGTTGTATTCCTAGCTTCACAAGCCTTACTAGACCTGTCCTTAAGACAGCCCAAGTCAGAAAAAAAAAAAAAAAATCCTTCTTAACTTTTAGGGCCAGCCAAGTAACTCAGCTGATTTAAGTACATGCTTAGGCAGACTGGGCATGGTGCCATGTGCCTATAATCCCAGCACTTGGGAAGTTGAAAACAGGAGGATCATCACAAGTTCAATTTGTGTAGGGAGACCCTGTACAACCTGTACTAAATGGAAAAAAAAAATTTTTTCAGTTTAGTTAAGTTTCATTGTAATTATGTTCTATAATATCAATTAATAATTAAAAAATTAATTTGCACTAGATTCTGAAAGAATCTTTGGATACTGTTCTGTTCAAATACTTTCTACAGAAATATTTCCTATAAATCTGTAACAAGCAGTCCATACCTTCTCACCTCACATGATATGAGACTCAAAGAAAGCAATATTATTAGAGGAGTAACATGGGTTTGGAAGACAAATATCTAGACCAGTTTTAATTTTTTGCATTACTACTTTGATTACTCAGTTTACTTACTTTTTTGAAAAAGAAAATGATCAAATGTATGCAGACTATAACCATGGAGGTTATACCCCACAAAAATGAGATTAGTGTGTACCTCATTTGCAATCAGTAAATATTGGTCCCTATTTTATCTTTGATTCTTGGCGGGTTCTGTTAGTATGACTCAAAAGATCAACACATTTCAGTTATTAAGTATGTTCAGGTGAAATAGCCTCTCTTAAAATAGTACAAGAGTGGAAATTCGCAATTTCAGATACTAAATGATAGCAAAAGATTTATATTAACAACAAATAAAATAATTGCAGACTCCCAATGACATCTCTAGCCATGTTCGCAGGAGATTGTTTACACAACGGATTTGTTTCTGTTGAAGAATTATCAGTGACGAAAAAGCTGTGAGTCAGTTTTGAGAAGCTGAATTATCCTTGTTCACTGTCTGGAACTCCTTATTGACAGTTTGTTCCACTTTGTTGTGACAGAAAGGTGAGCTAGGGGATGCCTGATGAGGACTGTCTGGGAAATTAGTTGGGCATCAAATAGCCCACAGATGGATGATGCCTCAAGGAACCTTGTTATGCTTGCTGTGTTAAGAAGATAAATGGAATCGGCTTATCCAGTTGTAAAAATGTTTGCATTACTTTTTGCTCCATCTATATTGGAAGCATTCCCTATTGCGTTTTGTTTCTCAGACCTTTCCTAGGGAGTCAGGTACCTTCACAAGGGAAATGATAGGAGAAAACTGTCGGTGGTAGGGTGATAATACTGGTTAGAACAGTGGTGTGCAAGCTTTAGAATGCTGTTCTTCCCAACATGGTCATGAGTTTATCACCAGCTGGGAGCCTCAAGAAAGCCATCAGCTCTCGCCTTTCCTCAGGAACCCTGACTCAGAAGTTACTTTAATATATATATATATATATATATGCTTGTTTATTTGTTTATTTGGTATAGGTACTGCATAGCTCTGGCTTATAGTGACCCTCTTTTCTCAGACTCTCCAGCACTGGGATTACCAGCATGCACCACCACACCCAACTGGTTTCAGTGACCAGCACAGCACAGGGCAGACATAGCATATGGTAGTAGGGATCAAACCCAGGTCCTTGCATTTGTCAGGCAGGCGCTTAGACCACTGAGCTATCTCCCCAGCCCAGAAGTTGCATTTTTAGCTGACCCTTTGAATGAGGAGCTTTTCTCAATAGGAGGAAAACACTGAGGAGCCTTTACCCCTATTCATATTACCAGCAATTCAATATTTCCCTTATAAGGTTCCAGATTCTGCCTTTTTTATTAGATAGGTAGTCTCAGATCATGCTATAACACAGTGTGCTCCCAGTTTTATATCATGGGCATTTCTTCTGGGAAGATCAGGAAAATTGTAGATGTATGAGATTTATCTTCACTGGTTAGCACTTTTCTAAGGCTGAGATACTTCAAAACCATCCTTGTGTGTTTTGTAATTGTATTTTAATGTCTAACTTTGAGAGTAATAGTGGCATACATGAATTCTTTAATGAACATGTGAAAACATCTATCTTCTTATGTTTTATTTTTTAAATTTTATTAGTACCTGGTAAGAACTCAGTGGAGTGATAAAAATATGATTGATATTTAGAAAATAAAATTCTGTTAAACAAATGGACACATTTCCTTAAATGTTAGAAGCGCTCTCCACCCCTGGTCAGTGAGTGCACTGAATGCAGTTTTTTTTTTTTTCCTTTTCTTTTCTTTTTTCTCCCCAAAATAAATGGAAGGTTCTTAACCAAAAGATTTCAGGGAGGTTCACCAGCAGTGGAATATAGCAAGAGGTGCCCTTTGCTAGGGGTTTAGTTTGCTTGTTGAAGGGTGTGATATCAATTTAAATATCTATGCCAATCTTCATTCCTAACCATGGAGATTCCTGCCAAGCCTGAAATGGAAAAGCAACAAGACTGAAGAGGAAGGAACAGAAATATACTACAACAGAGAGAACCATACAGAAATCATACTGGCAGAATATACAGCGATGTAAGTTTATTTGTTGGAAAAGATATTTTGTATAACCCATGAATGGAACAGATAGGTAAGCAGAAAAATGTCCCAGTATACACGTGAAGCATGTGCTTAAAAGTGCAGTTTAGAGTCACAGAATAGCCAAGGTTCATAGACATCTGTTCAGGCTGTGTTTTGTTGGGTGGATGAGGTAGCTGAGGTTTCAACAGAAGTGGTCTCAAGAAATACATCGACACACTGAAAGAGAGAGTTGGAAATTAAATGTTCATCTCCTGGGTTACTTCCAAAACTTGTGATCCATCCTATTTCCTTTTAATCCTTCATGGCAGTGGTATTTTAATCCTTTGAAAATTTCTGCCATTTATATTTTGAACCGCATAGCATAGTGTATATCTTCTATCATGAAAACATCCAAATTCTGGGCACTATTCTGGACACCTTCCTCTGAGATCCATGCACACCAGCTGCCTTTGTGTTCTCCACCCTGCTGACTACTTCTCACGACAGGCAGGATCTTCACAGGGTCTGTTTCTTTCAGTTCCTTGTTACTTTCCACACCTTTTGTGTTTGTTCCTGGTTTATCTGAAATATCACTTCTTCACAGAGGCTAGTCTTAAATCTGCTATAATTACCTTCTTGTTAGCCTTGACATATTAACACATGTTTGACTATCATGTCTGCATTCATCATAATTTACTCTCCATAAATTTCAGATGGCCCTGTAGCAGTAGTTTGTCAAATAGCAGAAAGGTTAGGATGCTATTATGTTCTGTGACTAGATGTCCCCCAAAAGCCTTATTCAGCTATGCAATGTGAAGGTTTCACAGATGAATGAAACTAGAATGTGTGATGCTGGTACTGAGGATCTGAGCAGTTCACTGATTGGTTTGTCACCATCCTAATCCCCACAACCTGGGTAGATCATAAAGGGAGCTGAAAGACCTGATTAAGGTCAGATGTTGATTATGTTGTCTTCTGACCATCCTGAAATGTTCTCCTCTGCAAAGCCATCCTGCTTTAGAGCCGGTGAAAGATAGACTTAAACCTCTAAAAATATAAGCTAAATAAACCTTTCCCTGTTTAATTTTGGTGGTCAGATATTTTGTTGAGGGACAAGAGAAAAGTAACTAGAGTAGAAGTTCTACAAAAAAGTGGTGTCCTGCTACATCTATACTGCACTATCAGCTTCAGGAGCCTATGGGAGAGGCTTGTGTGAAGAATTTGGAAAGGTTTGGAGATGCCAGCTGGAAACCAAGGCTAGAATAACTCAGGTATTGTTCAGAACTCAGAAGACCATAATTCCAGTAAAGATTACACACAGGACATTTTTGAGGAAAGAAAAAATTACATTAGGTGCTAGACTCCACATAACGCATGTTATAACTTTGTATAAGATTTGTCTAAATTTTGCCCAAGCCCAGAGACTTGGCATGACACTAAAATTACAGGCAGTGGATTAGTTCATCTGGCAGAAGAAAATTCAAGGCAGTCTTAATAAAATTAGGACTAGATGTCCATTCAATCCAGCTATCTACCTACTGGAAATTTTCCAAAAGAACTGAAAAAAAATTAAACTCTTTAAAAATTCAGTGACGTATGGCGTGCATTTTCATTATAACACTTACAAATAGGGAAATATAAAGGAAGGGGACTAAAGCAAGTCCAAAACCCATGAGTGCAAACATTAGTGACATTGTAGTTCCCTGTGTGACATCCAAGGCAATGGAGTCTTTCTGATTACACAATCCTTTCATTCCACATGCACCTAAAACCAGCACCGCCTGGATGTTGCCAAAGTTGGTGCCAGCGTGAGCAACAACAAGGCCTCTCACACTCTTGTTTTTGGGAATCAAGAACAAAGAGATCAGAAAAAATGATTCAATACATCTTGAACTTGTTTATAAAGGGAACTCCACTAAAACTGTGGAGTGCAAAGAGAGCAGAGGAAATCTCAAATGCTAAGAAGGAACATGGCAATGAAATGATGCTTTTGGAGTATCACGAGAAGTAACGGGGCTCTACATATAGTAGGCTCAAAATTGCAAAAGTGTAAGGCCTTTTCTCTGAGGTGAGAGCCACAGGGCATCACATTCCAAAATAGTGGCAACCTAGAAAATTTGTTCCTTGAAATTAGATTGAGTGCTCTCCAAGCCAGATACTACTACAACCAAGAGAGTGAGAGGGCTGGTTATTGCTTATGCTGGCACCAACTTTAGCATCATCCATGCGGTGCTGGTTGTAGGTGCACGTGGAATGCAAGAGTTGTGTGCTTGGAAGGACTCTGTTGCCTTGGAGGCCACACAGAGAACTACAATGTCACTAATGTTTGCGCTCATGGATTTTGGACTTGGTTTAGTGCCATTTCTTTGTATTTCCCTGCTTGTAAGTGTTAGAATTAAAATGTATGCCATGCACCACTGAATTTTAACAGTGTTTAACTTTCTTTCAGTTCTTTTGGGAAAATTCCCAGTAGGTGGATAGCTGGATTAAATGAACTACTATTACTAGTTTTGTTTAAGAAGTCTCCACACTAATTTCCAAAATGGTTGCATCAGTCTGCGTTTACACCAGCAGTTGGACTATACACGCAGCTATTTTCTCTTAGTTCAGTGAGAAGAAAGAGTTGTACTAATAGGGTTTATACAAGATAACAAGTCTTCATCTTGTACCCTACACAAATACTATGAAAACAATAATGCGCAATGCACTAATTATTGTAACTGTCTTACTAACCTGCTGTGAAACTGGCTCATTACTATTTTTTCATTAAAATAAAAATAAATAGATAAATAAATAAATAAATAAATAAATAAATAAAAAGTATTCAACTTTCTTTTCATTTGTAGAGGGGTTCTCAGCCAAGGGTATGCCTTAAATCTCAGAAGATATTTGCATTTTGGGCTATTCAGCAATGCTAATGCTTTTTAGAATTTGACAACTCTTGGCGATGGACTAAATATATTCTGCATAAAGAAATGTATATAAGTCTTTGGGGACTAGGGGGAGAAGGTTATGATCTGTGTCTAGATAGGCGGTTTTCAGAGGTTGCTGAATCTAGAGTGTATAATACTGGGATTGAGGTTGTGTGCATGGGTGAACAATTCACTTATTTGATCAACACTGTGCTTATTGTAGAATGCCCAATAGAGCATAAAAGGGTGACAAAGATGCTATTAAGGTCAAATGATAATTTTGCTGTCCTCTGCTCACTGTGAACTATTTTATGCAAAGTTACTTTGCCATAGAGACGGCTGATTATGGACTGAAAAGTCTACAAATTATGAGCTAAATAAAACTTTCCTCTTTAATTTTGATTATTATGTATGTTGAGTTAGCAATGAAAGCAAAGTAACCAAGACATTGGCTTTTAACACTGTAACTAAATAATGGGGAAAATTAACTTAAGAGAGAAAAGGTTTATTTGAATGTATAGTGCCACAAGTTCCAACACAGGGTCACATGGGTCCTGTGCTGTGAGGCCCGTGCGAGCATGAAAGCATCATGTAGAGGAAAGGTGCTCTACTCATGCCAGCCAGTAAGCAGCAAGAGTGCCTGCCACCAGGGTCTTCCAGCTTTCTTCTTCTTTCTCTTTTGTTTCATTTGAGCTTCCAGGCTATTGAGAGGGTTGGCGGGTCTTCTCCCTTAGCCAATCCTCCCACATGTCAATTAATTCCAGAAACATCTTCATAGGCACTTTCAAAGTGTATTTAACTAATTTCCTAGTCATTTTTTGGTCCAACAAAATTTACAGTCAAGATTAATCACCACCCTGTGTATTATTCTTCATACAAAATGAAATATTTTTGAAAACAGGAGAGACTATTACAAATAATTATGACGCAACAATAGACTTAAATCAAAGAAAAAGAAAGTAGAAAGAAAGAAAGAAAGAAAGAAAGAAAGAAAGAAAGAAAGAAAGAAAACATAATAAAGAAAGAAAACATAATAACATGGCCAGGAAAGTTGTAATGACATTCTACTGGGGAAGCTTTATTTTTTATATGCAAGTTTTCCAAGGCAAGAGAAACAGAGTAACTGCAGGGGAGTTTAAAATTTAAGTAAGACAGAAGGACCAGCCAAATAGGTCAGGTGATTAAGTGCCTGCAAGCAGGCACAATGGCCAGGGGTTCAATCCCTGGGCCTGCTTACTGGCTGTACCCCTGGGGCGTGCTGAGATGGCAGTTGAGACTGGGCTTGATGGCACTCACCTGCAATCCCAGCTCTTGGGAGGCGGTATACAGGCAGATCACTAATGAGTCTGATCTAGTAATGAGACCCTGAACACCCAGTAGACCCTTCCCAAAAACACAAAAGAAGAAAAAAGACAGGAAAAAAAAAAAAAAAAAGCTCCGAGTTTCACTGCTACACAGAAATGTTTCAGTTCTACTTTAAAGTTAAAGCTCTTAGGGAAAATAGGGGGGACTGAAAATGCACCTTGAGCAGTCTTCCTTCCCTCCCACAGAGGCATGGCCCCTCAGCCTCGTACGGCACTCTGCTCAGCAGGTCTCACTGCTTCTTTTTCACCTTTACAGCAGCCCTGCCCATTCAAAGCTCTACCTCCATTTACCTTCAGTTGATATCTTCATGGCCACATTCTAATATATATATATATATATATATATATATATATATATATATATATATATATTTGTGTGTGTGTGTGTGAATTTAAAAGATTCTCAAAATTAGCCTGTTTCTGACATTCAAAATATGAATCTGAAATGTCCCCCAAATGCCCTGATGCTAAACACTTGCTTTCTGATTTGGTGCTCTGCTTAGTGGATTGAAGTTGTAAGAGGTGGAACCTGGGGAAAGAATGAAAGATTTGTCCTTCGGGCCCTACTCTTCAATGAAATAATAGACTCAGCGCATCTTTTCCGTTCCTTCTAATTCTTCTCTCTTTCACATCCCAGCTATCTGAGCATGTCATCCTGAATGGGGTATGGTCTCACTGCAGGCACAAAGGTGCAGGATGCATAAATCATAGGGTCAAGCTCCAAAGCTGTGACTTAAAATTATCATTTGTTCTATCAGCTGATTTTCTTAGTATTTCTGAAGTATTCATTACAGTAATGAAAAACTGCCTAGCATAGCATGTCATATGATTTTGACCATAACTGTTATTTCTTGTCTGGTTTGATAATGAGAAAATATGTTTTTCTTTCCTATCTATCTATCTATCTATCTATCTATCTATCTATCTATCTATCTATCTGTCTATCTATCTGTCTATCTATCTATATCTATCATCTATCTATTTATTTATTTTGGTGGAATGGGTAATTGAATTCATCCCCTTGTGCTTGCCAAGCAAGCACTTATTCTACTGAGCTATCTCCCCAGCCACCTGTTTTTCTTATTGAGGTTGCTTTTCTTCATTTATCAGTGATACCAACACTTGTCAGAGCTCATGTGTAAATATTTCAAAAGTGATCAAATTCATAGTTCCTTATAAATTTAAGGTTTGTTAAAATATTACATTCCTAAATTATTAGAATTTCAAGTCAACATTTTTTGATTTTGAAAAATGCGGGCCATATTTTAGAAGCAAATATATGCTATTGATAAAGCATTCATAAAAATTCATATATATATGTATATATATATATTTATATACAGTAATATGAACTGAAATAATTTGGCCAATAATTTACTCTTGCTATATAAGTGATCTTAAAAGAAAAAGAGATGAATTTTATTTTTATTTTACAGATGAGCTTCTATTAGACATTCAAGTTGAAGTTATAGGGGATAGTGTTGTGATGACTAATGAGCAATTTGAGTTGGGACAGCACACATTACACTTCAGTCTGTAGGAGCTGAAGAGAGCTTAGTGAATGCATGATTGACATGACAGTTGGAACTTGTTGGACTCTGATGTCTGTGATGGAGGCAGAAAAAGGAGTCAATGAAGTTGTTAAGAAACATGGTTGATTGATGCAAAGAACCAAGGACGACATAGCCAATAAGAAAACATTTACAGAGAAGCACTTAGCTATTTTAGTGCTCATTCATAAAATGTTTATTGAGCCTATAAGGTGCACAAAAGCAGATTTGTTCTGTTCACTGTTCAGTCACTGAGAGAAAGTGCCCAGTGGATAATACAAACTGGGCATCTTTATGCCTGCCAAGACTCTCCTACATGCACAAATTTACTATTTCTCTTTCTTTTTCTTGTTAATGGAAGAGAAGAATGGAGCGCCACTTTGAATTTGACACCAGGTTAGACACTTAGGAAGTAAGAATGAATAAGAAATGTCACTACCTTAAGGCCTTCTTGATCAAGTGGAAAATGAAAATGTTGAGGACGGTGTGTGAGTTATTACACGACATTTCTCATCTCCACATTCTTGCTTCTTCTGTTTGCTTGATGATGCTGGCTTGGTACTTTGAAAGCTGTGTGTGTGCCTTGCCATCTAGCTTCCTTTTGTCTCTGGACTGGTGGGGGTGATAGATGCATACCAAGGCTGGAAGAGAAGGAAGGGGATTATTATTTTGCTCGTTTGTTGGTTGGTTGGTTTTCTGTCCCTTGCTAACTTCCAGCAGGATATGTGCACATTCTCTATTTCAGAAACTTGCTTCTACTAACTTTGCTTATCAAGCTAACCTTGCATCTGTACTCCAACAGCAGTTAGTGAGGAGTTTGCTTTTACAGAAATCTGTGACTCCAACTCACACATTTGAAACGCTGTGGGCTTAGCCTTAGTATCTCTCAGCATTAACCGGTATCATAGCCTCAGATTCTGGGTTACAACCATATGGGCCTCATTCTTTGCATTCAGAAATAGTAGAACAAGCCAAGAGGTGATGTACTTTCTCTTCTCAGAAGCCTGTGTCTGTGCTTCAGAGATCTCTATTATAAAGCTCAAAATAATAAAATCTCAATCTTCTTTCCCTTGGTTCCCCAGCTTTCTGAGCAATGAATTTTTCCTATAGTTGTGACTTACACAATTTCTGCTGTTCTCTTGTCATTACAGTTACCTAACAAATAGCTAAATTCTTTTAATTTTTCTTCACTTTGAAGTTTTTCTATTAAAATAATTGAAAGTGCAACTATTCATTGAAGTTCGAATGGAGATATTGAAAACGGAGGTGGTCCTAGGAAGGTCTATCACAGAAGAGTCAAGAGTTCTCGAAGAGTCATTAAGTAAAACATACTCATAGACAAGTATAAATTCTCAAGGAAAAAGGGCAATTTATTTTTATTTTCTGTACATGTTCCTGTAATTTATGTGTTTGTAAATAGAATATTAATATTTAGTGATGTGAAACTGTGCTGACGATAAAAGTAGCAATAAAAGCAGCACAAGCGTATTATTGGCAATATATTTCAGGTATGTATGGATTTTGACTAATGCATTCATGCTACAAATTACTAAGTAGAATCTAATTATTGTGTTTAATTAAAATGTAACAATTATTTCATTTATCTAATATTATTTACAACATTGTCTTTAGAATCATTATTAGCAAAATTACTATTTTAGAATAAGAAATATATGATTATATGCTCAGTTGCATTATGTGTGTGACATGGAATCGTCTTACATAAGTAGTGATTAGTAATCACCTATTCAAAGGGAAATTATTTGTCTTTCTGTGTAGCCAGTCCTCAAAAACTCTCTTGGAACTTAGCAACTCTCTATAGCATTTGTGTATCTCCTCAATATTATATAAAAGGAATACATATTTTTATTGTGTAGGTTTTCTTCATATATTTTCTGCTACACACCAAATTTCTACAGTATCTACATGTGTACTGTATTGTGGATTCTGCTACAGTGAAAATGATTCACATTTCTGTAGTTGCCTTTGCAATTTATCTACCATAAATATAATAGCAATATTCCCCTGATAGTTTATGTAGGAAAATACTATAGAATAGAATAGATATTTTAATCATAAAATTATGTTTCATCCTGCTTTTGCCTTTCTCTCTCTCTCTTCCTCTCTCTCCCTCTCTCTCTCTTTCATTTTTCTCTCTCACTGAGACTTAAACTGAAGGTCTTGGGCATGTCACTCAGATCTTTTGCCACTGAGCTATATCCCCAGTCCATTGCTTCTACTGTTGAGTGGCTATGTGATCTTGGATGTATAATTCAACCTTCAACTCTCAGTGTGGTTATTCTTTCTAATAGATGTTTACATATTGTATAATTACCTTGAGGGCTTTATTTAGGAGAGGCATATAACCTACAGTATCTCTCTAAATTATGAATATTTGAATTGCAAATTTTCACATATATGCATGGATTTTACACTTGACTTTAATGTATTACATTGTATATTGTGTCAAAGATATGTCTCAGTTTGTCAGAGTCACAAACAAATCCAACTTACAAATGTTCCTCTGGTTTTGAACTTACTACAAGTGAAGAACTTACTGTACTATACACAAAACCTAATGCATGTTTTGGTACAAAAGTTCTGAGTAGTTTCTTTCATTAGAATAATAAAGATCAAGCCGGGAAGATCAGCCAGTAATTGAAGTTTTAGCTTATAACAGAAACCAATGGTACACATACTTGATTAATTCACATATATTGTATGCAGTGTGATCTGCAACATTTAGAAAACTTAAATTCAGCTTAAAATTCAAGCAAAAAATAAGTGAAATAGAAGCTAGAAAGATTGTGGGAAATAATCAAGAAATCTTTTTTTTTTTTATTTGAAAAGCTAAAAAGGTTGATAAGTCCTTAGTGAAGTTAACTAAGATTAGAAGTAATTCAAATAAATAAAAATAAAATGATAAAATTTCCTTTAAAAGAAGGACAGGCAGTTCTTGATGTCCACCTTTCCAAAATAGAGGTCAATGCATGGAACACTGCTATTGTAATAATATGTTACCACTGTTGTTATAAAGTGCTACAAAATGCCTTGAACAACAAGCTCATTGTTCCATAGATTGTTGGAGTTGACAAATTATAAACTGAGGCTAAGCCTCGTTCCAAGCCATGCTTGTCTTGCTTTTCAGACTGGATTGGAATGTGGAGATTCCTTTATTCTGCCAAGGCTGAGGCTCAGGGGTCACTGAGGTGGTATTGCTCGCATGGCAGGATGGGAGCTGCTGAGGACAACACAGAGGGCAAGCAGCCAGGTGGCAGGAAGGATCTTAAACTTGTTTCTTTTGTGACACTGCATTTCTTCTACACTCTACTACTTTGTTGCTATTCTAGGTAAAATACCCTTCCCTCTCCCTGAGTTACTTAGGGGTAAAACGAAACAATAAAATGCCTTTGCGTGTCCTGAGAATTTGGCCTCCTAGCTCCCCTTCCCATTATGCGTTCCTAGTACTGTCTTTACTTTCTATTTCATCGCTCACTATATTCCTCACACAGGCAAAACGGGGTCTTCACCAGGCCTCTGACAGGAATTCCATGAAACAGAAGTCAAAAATGAAGGTGTTGCCACAATCATGACACTTTCCTGATCTCTAAGACTCAATCCTTCCTCAATCCTGGTGGCATCTGGTGCTAGCTGACAGACAGTCTCTAGTATTACTTATCTTGCAGATCGTCTTTATTGATTACTGACTTCTTTGTCATATGACCGTCATGCTATGTGATCCTGGCTACTTCAGTTAAAACTTACTAGAGATCAGAAAGCATGTTGATCAACTTGTTTTGTGAATTACTGTTCAACTGAGTTATACACCAAAATTTGAAGCAATTTTTGGCAAAGTTTTCTGACATATGAAAACAGTTGATTTGAAACTAATTGTTTGCATTCTCTCTCTCATTTTGGAATCACATTTACCCTGATAATGCATAATAGTTTCTAATCAATTCTCAAATTGATTCAGTCAACAAATACTTATGAGAGTTTCTTCTCTAGTAGACATTATTCTAGGTATATAGAATTTAGTGATGAAAATTTTCTAAATAATAGAGTGATTCAGACAAGATCAGATCTTGACCTTCATATTCAGACAAGATTGGGCAAGTTCAATGTGGTATGGATGTAGGCATTGACTCTCATATTCAAAGAGGCAAGGAATGTGAGCTAGAAAAGGGTAAAGGATTAAATAGGAGTTCTAAAATACTAGTAGAATCTCCAGTTATGGTTGGCCGTGCCTCAGAAGACTTCTCAAAGCAGACCACTACTTGAGTTGTAATACAAACATAGATAAATATTTTAATCAACTCAAAGGCAATCTGAATTTTTGGCTGATGAATCTGGTGAACATATAGTTCCATGGCAGTTCTCGTTTACATCACTGTTTTTAGTCTGACATGGAGTTGCATTACTGAACATAGCCCAGGGAGTGAGTGTGTTAGTATGATATTTTCTGGATAAGTATGAAGAGACAAAGATCATGGAGCAAATGACATGACATCTGTTCTTTCTTCTGCACCTCATACCATTAAATTTGTTTTAATTTCTTTGGAAATGGGGTTTAAAGCCTATAGAAAGAGGAAACTGAGTGCAAAAATAATGTGAAAACTTCGATACAAATAGTAATATTTTAGAGCAGCAGTGTACTGCTATTACTTCTTCTTCTTCCTTAATATCTTGTTGTTAATTATATAACACCACACTCCAAACTGTCCTTTTAACATTAGGAAGTAGTCTTCTTCCAGTCTTAGGCCAAATGTTTGAAGGCAGGTAGGACCTATCCAACTTAAAGTGTAAGGGTGGTAGATGATAAAGGCCTATTTGGTTAACAGGTTTTCTGTCAATTGTCCTTGATTCAGGGATGAATATGTGATATGAACCATTATCAGAGATCACAAAGTGTGAACACAAATCATACATAGCAATCATTTCGGTATAATTTTTTTAACTCCTGACAAAGAAACTCTTCTATGGCAGGTAATACCATCAAAATGTATGTCCAAAGAGAAAAAAGAAAATCAAACCCAACTCACCAAAGGAATGAGCAAGCACAGCCTCTGCTGATATCACACAAATTCTTGGATTTAGAATGCTTGAATCAATATTTCAGATAACGTCAAGATTATTAGTATGATTAATAATATTGAGCTCAATTTCTCAAAGAAAACTTGACTAAGAGACTACAAACAACTCCTCTCTCATACCAGCCCTTTCCATTCCTGCGATTCTTGATTCAGGATAGACTACAGATCCCTGACTCTTTCAGTACTTGATAAATACTGTTGAGAGTACGGCAAAGGTGGCACATAAGGATATTAGGGTCTGCCTAAACCAATGGATTACATTTTCAGGGAAAGAGAATACAGTATTAAATATATGAGCCTGTATTGGTTCATTCTTTAAAAAACATCAGCATTACATTGTACTCACACCTGACAGCCAGCGCTTTTTTACATATTAAGCTCTTTTCCTCAGACATTTCCAGCCAACTCTTCTCCCTCATGCAGTGAGCTGCTAGTGGCTCTTTCCTGTTTGGGCTCTGAACCAGTCTGCACACATCCTCTTAGAGCCGTTGCAACTCCTTCAAACCTAACTGATGCTAATGATGAAATTCTTTACACAACAATTCATATAGTAAAAGTACATCTATGTATAGTCTATAATTTTACTGGAGAAAAGGAGAAGAGCATTATGCTTCTTTTTTTCTTCATTCAGTTCAAAGGATCTGGTATAGTTCCCAGCACAAGGTTTCCCATAAGTAAAAGTCTGAGGGTTTTTTATAAGATCAGAGAAAATCAACCTGTGTTTTTTCTTCAAAATTTTCTGCTCCTATGGAATCTTGGATGTCAGATCATTTTAAAATGAATTTGAAGAATTAACTCAGATAAACCTCTAGAGAAACATCCTTGGTTTAACCCTACCAGTAGATCCAGGAAAGGTCTCAAAAGCCTTCTGGTTTCTGTTCTGTGACCCCAGCTATAGAACTTCCAGCAACAGGAGGCTGTGGTGAGAAAAATATCATGGTAGGAAGCTCATGGCAACAGCTGTTAATTATACCAAGCCATTGACTTTTCCCTGCACAGCTATTTATAATTTTTTCTTTCACTCTCTCCAGAGGCATTTCTTGACATGTACACCACCTTCTCTCTGGAAGCTGACCCTAGCTCACCTCTGAACATACAGGGAAAGGGCTGCTAGTGGAGGAAAGTTGGCTTCTCAGACTTTCAACATCTTCCCTACAGAGAGCATGAGGTATGCTTCTTGCTGCTTCTTGGATTTAAAGATAAATTCTCAAAATGATATTTTCCTTTTTGTCAAAGACTAACTTTTCTTGTAATATTTTGAATAATACGGAATCATTTGTCAGCTTAATCACAGGAAGTAGCAGAAGAGAACTGTTAGATACTGATGAATAAGAAGGACGTGACTTACAGCTTTGTGAGTTTAGGCCATTTATTTTGCTCCTCAGAGTGGAAACCTACATCTACGAAATAGGAGTAGTAATTGAGAAGAAATCATGTTAATGCTTGATGCATATTACCTAAAGGTATTACTCATACTGTTGTTAAGAGGGAATGGATGAAATGTGATATTAACAACATACTTGCATACTAAATCTAAGATTTTTTTTTATTTTATTTTAGGGAAGGGTCTACAGGGTGATCATAGTCTCACTACTAGACTGGACTCGTAGTAACGCACCTGTCTACAGCCTCCCAAGAGCTGGAATTCCAGGCATGTTCCTCCAGGCCCAGTCTGAATTGCTGTTTCAGCATGCCCAGGCCCAGTGATCAAACCCCTGATCCTTGCACCCTGAAGAATTATTTTTTAAGACTTATTTATTTGTTTATTTAATACAGGGTCTCACAGCTTGGACTCATAGTGATCCTCCTATCTCATCCTGCCCAGTGCTGGGATTACTGACATGTGCCACAACATCTGGTTTCAGTGGGGGGCTGGTGAGGTATGCAGTCCAGAGATTAAACTGGTCCTTGCTCTTGCCAGGCAAGTCCTTAAAACACTGAGCTATCTCCCGGGTCAACTAAATTTAAAATATTTTAAAATATACAATAAAAATAGATGATTTTATGAATTAAGAGCTCATCTTGAACCCATGCATTTGAAAAAATGTAGGTTATTTCCCTCAAAGACATATTTTACATTGTCTAATCTTTCACACAATGTCGTATCTACAGTGTTTCCTAGTCACTAGTCAGAATCCTTTTGTAAGTTAGACCTTAGGTTAGGTAAGAGAGAGAGAGAGAGACAGAGACAGAGGCAGAGACAGAGAGACAGAGACAGACACAAAGAGAGACAGAGAAACAGAGAGAGAGAGACAGAGACAGAGCTAGAGAGGCTATTTGTTCTAGTGTACTGCATGAGCTGGACTCATATTACAGTATTTATTTATTTATTTATTTATTTATTTTTTAATTTATTTATTGAGATAGAGTCTCGCTATGCAGTTCAGATTGGCCTTGAGCTCACTTTTGTAGCCCAGGCTGTTCTCGAACTTGCACCGATCCTCCTGCTTCAGCCTCATGAGTGCTGGGATTACAGGCGTGAGCCACCACACCAGCTTATATTACAGTATTTAGAAAGAAAGCTTATCACTAAAAAATGTCTCTTTGACCTTGTCGCCAGTCCATACTGTATTTTCTTTCTCTAAAATATAAGGGTAAAGTAAAAAATGTTTAGCAACATATTTGCTTGTCCCTGGTGTCTTTATTCTAGTTTAAAGGACAAAAATTTGAGGTACTGCTTATATCTAGATAATTTGTACTTGAGCTTTTATCCTTTTGCTAGGTCTACTAAAATTTCTTATAAGAATAGCAAAGGGAGTAAGTCAAGCCATCGTGATATTTGGGATCATAATGATCCAAGTTTAGTTATAAATTTTTGTTAAAATAAAATTGGCAGCCTGATTAATGGAGCCAATCAGCTTACCTTGGTATTTTGCACTTAGGTAAAGACAGCCCAGTTACCTAATCAGTACAAGCAACTCAATAAATCTTTAGATGAAGAATTTCCGTTAAGAATCAACAACAACAGTAACAAGACTACAATAGTCTAAACAAGTTTATTTTTTTCCTCCCTTGAAAAAAAAATTGGAGTTTTGGGGTCTGGGGACATAGCTCAGCCACAAAGTGCCTGCTGGCAAGCCTGAGGTCCTGAGTCAGATCCTCAATGCAAAAATAAATAAATCAATAAATAATAAATAAATAAAACAAATTAGGAGTTTGTGAATGAAGAAAACATGTCAGATAATTTCCACTTCTCTTCATTATATAGTGTCTAATGATCTGAATATTATTCTAGAATGATTTGCAAGTTTTCTAAATATATATTTGGTACATTGTCTTACTGCGAAGCTTGAACCCATAGTGATCCTCCTGTTTTCAGCTTCCCCAGTGCTGAGATTATAAGTGTGCACCACCACTCCTGGTCTCAGTCACCTGTTTAGTGTGCCCAAGGGCGAGGCTAATGTGGCATGTGGTGCTGGAAATTGAACCGAGGTCCCTGCACTTGCCTAAGCATATGCTTAGTCCACTGAGCTATCTTGACACCCCACACTTTGCAATGTCAATCAAAAATCCAAAGCAAAATGCACATTAATTGTTTCATTTTATTAGGTGCTATTTTTATCATTTATTTATTAAATTGAGAAATTTATTATTTAATCCACAAGCTTCACAAAGCTTTAGTTTAAAAAAAACAAGAACAAAAATAAAAACAAAAACAAAGAAACAGTGAAACCAAGACACTATTTCAAAGTTCAGGCCTTTCTTCCAGGTTCCAAATTCAAGAGCTCTGAACATTAAAGATCCCAATTGGAAGAATATGAATGGAGCCGTGACATTTCAGAAAACAAAGATTTCATATAACTGAAGGATCCATCC
>PVJA010011538.1:40667-54615 GCA_004027025.1 Myocastor coypus
TAAATGTTACAGTCTAAAGCTCAAACACATTTTAGCAGTTTTGAAATTGAATTGAGTACAAGCCGAATAACATTTCCATCCTAACCACCACCGCCCCCCCCCCAGGACTGTAGGGACCCTGGAGCCTTCCGCAGGGATCCCAGAGCCTTTTCCCTCCGGTGCTTTGCTAAGTCTTCAGGTTGTCATCCGCTTTGCACTCGGTCTTCTCCTTGGACTCCGAGGCCCTGGCCGCCTCAGGTTCTTCCCTGGCTGATGCGGCTGTGGCAGCAGCAACAGCTGCAGGGGTAGCAGGAGCCCCAGCGCTTACAGCCACAGCCTTTTCCTTCGTGTGTTTTTTGTGCTTCTTGTATTTCTTACTCTTTTTGTATTTCTTCTTTTTCTTCCAGCCTCCTTCCTGACTGGAATTCCGGGCTGGTGATGGGCTTAATGTGGGGCTCTCAGCCTTCCTGGCCGGCAGCACGGGTGACACATTTGTAGAAGGCCATAGAAGGTGGACAAGGACGGGGGTACTAGGGGTTCTTAGGCTGGCTTGGGAGACCCAGAGATAGAGAGGACGGAGCCCATCTTATGGACTGTGCGCTCTGTGAGGCAGCCTTTTGTGTCTTTTTAAGTTCTGGAGTTCTGAAGACTCTTCTAATGGGCCTGCTACTCTGAGATGGAGACTGCCTTCTTTGGGGTGAGGCCTATGTTCCTCTTCCAGTGGGTGGAGGACATGAGTTCTGAGGAGCTTCAGGCCACCCAAGGTGAGGGAGGGAGAAAGCCCTTTGTGTGGTTGTGGTGGCCGGGTCTCCCTGGGAGCAAGGCTCAGGGAAAACCCCTTCATAGGCTTTGATGAGAAACAAGGTCTCTCAGAGTCTAGGGAGCATCTGTGTTTCGGAGGCAGAGAGGGGGAGACCCACACTTTGGTGGTGGGGATGGTGATGCCCTTCTCTTGAGAGGGGTGGCGTTGAAGCCATCCTTCTCTTCGGAGGTGGAGAAGGAGAGCGCCTCTCTGTATGAGAGGAGAGTATCTTCTCGGGGAAGGTGAGGAGTCCTTCGTCGTGGCGGTGGAGTGGGGGACTTGCACTGCCCAAGGGGAGGAGCAGGGGAGGGCAAGCAGTGTCTTGTGGTGGGTTGGGGGAGGGGCTTCTCCATTGTTCCCCACAGGAGAGGTTTCTTTCTGAAGCTTTCCTGGTGACGGAGATGCACTTTGGGAAGGGAAATGCCTCCGCCGCCAGCCACTTCACCAGTTTTTACGTGAGATCCCTTGGGTTGCTCATCTTCAGATGGAGAGGGGGAGTCGGAGTCAGATGAAGACCGCTGGTTCTGTCCTCTGTGTTGGCATCTGCTTCAAAGAATCAGCTGCAGCCCTTTTGCCACCTTTATCTTCTTCAGATTCAGGTAACTCTTCTTTTCTAGGCTTGGGTGCTTGTGATAGTGATCTCTTTTCTCAGTACCTTTATTTTTGCCACTTTACCTGAAGTTCTCCTGGACATACAAAGACATAGCGATGCTGATGACCAGCTCCTTCCTCTCACTGTGTGCCTTGCAGGAGGAGGCATTCATCGTGAAAAAGTTCTTCTTTGAGGAGATGGTCTCCTTCTTGGGCTTGGCCGCCTTCTGGGAGAATAAGATCTTGATCAGGACCTATAGTGACTTCTTGGTCGAGGAGAGTGAGAACAAGTCCGTGACCTTGATTTGTAATGTGACCCAAGTTATTCCATCAGTTTCCACCAAGGCTTTACTACCTCCAAATTTATTTTGCTCATGCCTACCTTTTTTTCTAGACATTCTGCAAATTTCAGCTGCTTCAGTAATTTCTTCTGTTTGCTGCTCAACTGATTATCTTGTTCTGTACTTGTTCTAGGGAAGTATCCCACATCCATCTTGCTGCCTCACCTGGAGATCACTCCCTACCCATTGTACCAGGGTGCTATTTTTAGCTGAAATATAGCCATATAAAAATAACCAAGTATAGGAAACTCATTAAGTAAATCAGTACAAACCATCATGGACTACTGTAAAGCTGTAAAAAAAAAAAAAAGAAAGATTTTTAAGAAGTGATTTATAGGACATTGTAAAGTAAAAAGTATTTTTGAAAAATGTTTATGTACTATTATATGTAAGAAGGTTGATAAAATTATATATACTTACAATTTCTCCATAAAGAGAAATTCAAGATGGATACATCAAAAAGTAATAAACTTAGTTCTTGGTTCTATATAGGCATTAGGTAGAAGGCATAAGCATGATATAAGAATCTCATGTTGGGGCTGAGGAGATAGCTCCATGGCACAAGTGCCTGCCTGGCAAGTGTAACCCCGGTCCCTCAAAAGAAAAAAAAAGAATCATTACTATAGGTATAATTTTTTTCAGAAGAATATGTGCAAAAACATTAAGTTATTGATAAGAAAATACTATAATGTAAGTTATTATACCTCCTGTCAGAATTTCAGAATTGCTGAGGAAATTTATCATACCTAATAATATCAAATTTGTAACCTGATTTAGCAGAAGTTTTTTCTCTTAAGATATACATGTAGTTAAACATGATGTACATAGTAAATGTACATGAATAAATATGTACATAGGATATAACAATTGTCTTTGGTGATTAGAAAATAAGAGGTATTCCTTGGAAGATTTTCTATTTCCCCATATTTTTCACATTTCTATAATAATTCTACATTAGTTTTATTAATATATATCCAGCTATCTTTCTTTATATGGCCTAAGAAGATGTGAGTTGACTGCTCTGTATTTTGCCATAAAACTATACAACTGAGATCCACTTATAATATTTATTTATTCTTCCTCAGGCTCCTTTGTAGCAGGGCTAACTAATATTTTTGCTAGGAATGATCTTTTCCAGTTTCCTCCAGTGCAAGACTTACATCTTTTAATTCTCTTTTCACTAGAAGTAGGGATTTTACACAAAGGCTTATCTGCTCCCTTATCACCACACTAGGGAACAGGCTTCAAATACATGAAACTTTAGGGAATGCATTTAAGAACATATCAAAACCAGATCAATTCCTTCCCATTTATCTTTCTCTTTATGGTTTTTTTTTTTTTTTTTTTTTTTTTTTTTTTTTTTTTTTTTTTTTTTTTTTTTTTTTTTTTTTTTTGTCTTTTTGAGACAGGGTCTCACTCACTATGCAGTTCAGGCTGGCCTTGAACTCACTTTTGTAGCCCAGCCTGGTCTCGAAATCACACCAATCCTCCTGCCTCAGCCTCCCCAGTGCTGGGATTATAGGCGTGTGCCAACTCTTTATGTTTTATGTTTTTGTCTAGTGGAATTTAAACTCTACAAGAATAGAAAATTTATAATGCCTTGTTCTTACTACATCCCCAGGACACATGACAGTACAATGTACAAAGCAGATTATCAGTAAATGTTTGTCGAAAGACTGAGTTAAAATCAAGGCCATAGGAAATTAATATGGTAAGCCCATAAATGCTTAGGCTATTCATACATAGTCTGTGATCAAAGATGACTATGTTATTTCAGTGAATAACTTCATACCATTTATTGAAAATAAAATGTTGACTTCAGTTTTTTGACTTTTTTCTCTGAGGTAATGAGGGCTTCAGTTGCTTGATATTTGGAAAATGATTCTGAACATCCAGAGCAGATAATTTATTTATTTTGATAATTTATTTTGTCTGGAGGAAAATACAACTTTATGTAGCTTATAGAGCTATTGGGTTGAAACCAGGAAATTGGAGATAAAAGATTGTAAACTAGCCTGTAAACCATCAACCCCATAAATATGTATTCAGTGAATCATAAGAGATTTTTCAGAAACTCAGTTCATAGAAAGAAAATATGCAAGGCAGTGCACTTCAGGTCTCATAACAAAAGCTTTCAGAACTCATAGCTTATACTTTATTAAACAGAACATAAATTAGTAAGCAGGCACACACAACCTTGTAGACTCATGATACTTCTAGCATTTCAGGGTCAGGCAAGCGATAATGTCTCTATAAGAAAATCTCCTGATTGTTATCTCTCCAGCATTTTCTGTGCTTGCTTACTTTTATGCATGCAAAGAATATTAATGTATTTTCTATTTAAGAAATATGTATAGAAAATCTATTATAAACCAAGTAGTATCCTGGATATGGGAGACACTGTACTGGGAAGAAAAAAACAATGTTTCAGGGTGACAATATTGTATTTGGTGGAGGGAGACAACTGTTAATAACATAAGCTACAATACATATTGTTAAGGAATAAAAACATAAAGTGGAAAGTACATTTATGAAATTTCAGGAGGGGAAATAAGTACAATGACTCCAAGGCATTTCTGTCAATATGTTCACAGTCAGCAAAATTTCACTGAAAATAGCTATGGTAAATGAAGGAATACAGTGTGCCAAAAGATTTTTGCAGCCAAATCACAGACAACTTTGCTGGCCATATAAAGACTTGGGTTCTGAGTTAAGAAACAATGATAGCCAGGTGTAGTGGCCCATAACTGTAATTTCGTCACTCTGGGAGGCAGAGGCAGGACAATCCTTGTGACTCTGAGACCAGCCTGGGCGACAAAGTGAGCTCAAGGCTATTTTAAGGTTTATATAATGAGACAAGACAAAAACAAAGAAAGAAAATAAAAGAAAGAAAGAGAAATGAAAGGATTCATCTGAATCTGAATTGAATGTTTGACCAAAGCAATCTTGCAAGCAATGAGCAACAGAAAGTTAGAGGATAAAATTTTGAAGATAAAAGACTTTGTAGTTTGTATGCTAAAAAGAATAATCCAATTGATATAATGAAATGGATAATTCTGTAATGAAAGCACAATTGTTAGATTCCTGAGTAGAGGAGAAACATTGAAAAATTGTGAACCTGTGTGTTTGTTGTAATAATATATGAGAAATTATCAATTAAAATAAATTTGTTGATTTTAATAGACAATAGCAAAGCAATGGTGGCAATGTATAGATACTTCATGCTTACTGCTTTTATTTAAAGCATAAATCCACCTGCGATCCCAGTATTGGTGAGGCTGAAAACAGGAGGATCGCAATGAGTACAAGCTGTGTAGTGAGACAGTGTACCAAATACATTAAAATCAAATGAGTCAAATATATTTTTTTGACAGTAATAATTGGGTAAGGATTGTTGAACACTGTGAAGTTGGTTTAAATTTGCTTTCCTTGAGATTAAAGTAAGTAGATGACAGGAGATGTCAGAAAACTTCTTCCATAGAGGAACAAATTGGAAATATTTTAGGTTTCATGGATCATCCAAACTTAGTGACAACTACTTAACTCTATGTAACAGCAGAAGCAAAACAGAAAGTGAGCTTGAGTGGTTCCCTGGGGCCACAGTGTGTTTACATGGGAGAATATTAAAGTATCATCTAAGATTGGTTATTGAGGGAATTTATATGTTGAAATACTTATCCCAAGATAAAGGCATTAGAAGTGGGGAGTTTGGAGGTGAGCAGCTTGTAATGGTAGAATCCCCATGATTGAGTAAAATAGCTCCTTTACAACAGGAACCTCACCAGAGAGTTAGGTAACTATTTCTACCATGTAAGAACACTAGAAAAGTCACAGTCCATGAGCCTGGAAAGAAACTTCTTGTTAGATACTGAATTATCTTAATTTTGAACTTATTACCTTGAAGAAACAAATGTCTGCTGTTTGTAAGGCAATAAAGTATATGCTATTTTGTTATAGAAACAACTGAATAATATAGTGGTCATCAAAAAGTCAGACTATTTAAAATTTTGAGTATTTTCTTCAGCAAATTTATTTGTGCTGAGTATGTGGAAATTTTGGTTTGATCATGAATAAGAGTCAACAAGGTAAGAGAAAGTATAGAGTGAGGTAGAAGCAAATAGAGCATATACATAGTGAATTATTATAGAATTAAGCATAGAATGTAACAAAGATCATTAGAAGAGAAGAATGGTTACTAGAGAATGTACAGGAAGAATAAAATGTTGGTAGTTTCAGTTGGTTACAGATGTAACTGGAAAAGTACAAAAGAATCTACAATGAAGGAGAAGAAACTGAAAAGAGGTGTTGACTGCTAGGTAGCAATGCTGAATTCATATTGGGGAGGGAAGTGCAGTTAACACTAGTTAAAATTAAGAGCAACAATTTTAGACTATAATAGTATATCAAGTGATAAAATCTCTAAGGAATGCTGATGAAGAATAACAAAACAGGATGGCAAATTTTTGGTACATCCTAACAGCTAAAACTTCCAACCAGGGGAAATATTTAGTAAAAAGTAAGGAGATGTTGATGTACAATAATGAAGAACAAATAGTATTCTCCCATAACTCTAGACACAAACAGGTTCCTATATAGGGGAAAAAGCTATAAACTAATAGACATATAAGCAAGCAACATTCTCTAAGGAGAACTGGATCTCACGGTGAAAGAAAAGCAATATTTAAAAGGTAGGTTGGAAACATAGGAATTGCTTTTTAAATATGATCATGATTCCAGAACATTCTGAGAACTTTTTTGGAAGTTATGGACTAAGAGTACAAGGTCCTAGAGAAGGAATACACACGAAGAAATTGGAAATGAAATAAAGGGATTCTGTGAGATTCTTATTGATTGATGAAGCAACTGAAGCAATCGTGGTATCATTAGTCCTGATGTGCACAAGTCACATGGTGCTGAGGTGATACTTTTCACAGATAAATGATGAGGGCAGCAGAGTTGCCCAGTGTTCTGAATGAGGACAGGAATAGCCACGTTGATCTTTTCCAACATTTACCTCATTTCCTACATTTTAACATTTTCTGGCTACTGCTCAACACTTTTGAGATAATCTTAAAGGCTAAAACTTTTTTACTTAATTCTTAAAAGAGATCTACTACTAAAGCATCCTCTCCTGATCCCAGCCAGGAGCTGGCCTCATTTCATGGTCTTTCTTGTTAACCCTTGACTAAAATAGCGCCATCCCTGTGGATTTGTTGGTGCTCCTTGTTTTTTGACAAGAGAATAATCTTCAAGTTGAAAGCCACAGTAACTCACCTATGACAATACACTTCTGAAAGCCATGTTTTTCAAAAAGAAGGATTTTCCTGAGCTCCCTTGTTCCCCCTTTGCCTTTATCATTAGAAGCTTTGTTGAGTTTGTTCTGCTTCACTTTCAAAACAGAAAAGAGCATCAATCACTGCCATTCAAATTCTTCAAAGGTGGCAACACTTTTAGAAGCAACACTTGAATAATAATACGTATTGGGGCAAACTATTTCTAGAGGTAAAAATATGATCCAGACTGTAAAAATCTTGTGTGTTTATAACTAGTGTGACTATGTCATTTATCTAATTCAGTATGTTTCTGACTGCGTACTTACCCTGGAACAGCAATGTTGTGTTAGCATTCTGGTAATCTTCTTTAACAAATATATCCCCAATACATAGAATAGAGTTAAATGAAATAGACTATTTATCTCACATAGCATTTTAGGGGTGAGAGGTTGATGGATTCAGAGTGGACTTGATTTATTTTAACTCATAGGTCTGAGGGCTAGTACATTTGTAACAATTTTGCAAAAAAGCAGGAGGAAGGAAGAGAAGAGGAATATCAGAGTTTGAACTAAAAGTTCCTTACATCATTTCTCCCATGTGCCATTTGATCAAGCACACCATGTGGCCATGCTTATCCACAAGAAAGGCTGGTCTCTTACCAGTATCCAAAGGCCTTGGTAAAATTCAGGAAGCATATTTTTGGTGGGAATTATTAATATCTGACAAAGAGATGTTAATACTATAACTTTTTATGTATAAGGAAAATTTAGAAGCTTTTTAATTCTCTGACTTACTTCCCAGTATTTTCACACTTTTGTTCACTTCTTATAGTCCCTTCACTAATTCCATGTCTTTCCTCAAATTTCGCCTACTCTGTGAAGCCTCTTCTGATTATTCTATTTAAAATTGCTATCGTACATACCATCTTCATTGCTTACTTTATATTTCTTCACTAAAAGTGCTGTCAGTTAATCTATGTATTTTGTTCATCCTCTACATTATACCATTCATCTGTATTAAATCTTCATAAAGGGTGCAACTTTTGTCTATCTATCATTAATGTATATTTGTGATACATAATGCATATCCTCACCTTAGAAAATCGGTACATACACCAATCACATCTCAGTCATCTTTCTTTGTCTCTAATCTGTTGTGTTTAGTGATGTCTTCTCAGCATCCAGAGAGGTGTTCGTGATCTAGTTGATGCTCAGTATTGTCCATTATCAAATATTGCCAATGTATCAATGAACAGAAGTGTATTAGTAGTGGTCTGTGTGTTTATAGTGTTTTACATATTAGGGCTTTTTTTCTATAAAAATATCTATATTTAATATAGATATAAAATAAAATTATATTTAACATATGACCATAACTTCAGTATTAAATAGTAGACAAAAATATAGCTTGTTGGCTTCACTTAATATTATGAAAAGCTAACGATATGACACTGAAAGTCAGGTCATGTCCTCTTTCAATAGACTCTATGAATAATGCATTAATTTGACATATTAACTGAAATATTATTTTATTAATTCTAATCTGTGCTTTTTCTTCTCTTTCTTCAAAAACAGTCATGCTTTCCTGCCTATTAATAATTAACAAGGTTAATTTACAGGTTTAAAGTAATATTGTTTTAACCTTTGAGATACAAAGAATAAATTTAAATTGTAAGACAAAAATAACAAGAAGTTACTGCAGTGTTTGTTGGATATTTGTATAAATAACTGATTCTATCTAAACATTGATGAGGTTGCTCTTTTACCTACCTCACTTGCCTCATAATTAAGCATTTGAATGAGAGTATAGATGGTTGTCATTGCATATGGAAAGCAAAAGTCTAAAAAGTCACTTTTCCCACAGTTGCTTTTACTTTTTTCCCTATCACTACTTGCAGAGTTGTAGAGTGTGCCTGAGGTCTGACAATGACAATACTGAACATCTGAAGTAGTACTCAACTGTACAAAATAGCTGTAATATAAGCCAAATAAGGTACTAAGATTTGAAGCTGTGAAATGCACGATTTGACTTCTTTATTTGGAGATAATTATCCAGCCAGAGAACATTGGGAAATGAATTCCCTTCAGATTTTATCAAAATCATTTTTTTTAATTTTCATTACTTTTAAGAAGAAATAACAATGTACAACAGTGTGACCATTTCAAAACACGTTAGTAGTACATTTCAATATTTGATACAATGCATATTCTTGTCCTCCTATTAGATATGCAGCACACCAGGTGTAGATGTTATAATTTTTCAAATTATTGTACAACCTAATTTCTTCTCATTGAACTAAGAGAAATTAATTGTATACGTAATCCAATGTTCAATAATTGCAGTGGATAATTGGTAAAACTGGCAATGTTGGCAGCTATTGATTTGTCTTTTACAGCTCAGCATTCTAATCTAGCTTTCTGTTTTATGCCTTGTGGTTAAACTTTTCTGCTGGGTCGTTAACGACAAGCTTAAGTGTGACCTGTGTAGCAAAACATGTAACTTTTGTATCTCTTAAGGTCAGTCAAATCCTCTCAGGTTTTACAGTTTGTAGAACTGTTGTCATTGTCAGCCAACTGACAATGCTTGACCAGTTTACTCTCTGTGAAAGACTGAGAGACTGTTTTCTCTCTAGGTGACTCTACTTTGGCACGCTATGTGCTCTGTAGCCCCATAATCTCCTTGAACAGAAAATCTGAGAAACCACTGAGTTATAGGATAGGTTCTCTTATGTCCTGCGTCCTCACTGTTCTTGAAGGGCTAGGGCCAAACTATTGGCTATCCTTATAGCCCTTTTCTCTAATTTTTGATGTGTAAACATATATTCTTAACTAACCAGAAGAACAGTTTACTGATACTATTGCTTTATAACATGGGTACTTGAGCATGACATCAATGTCTTACTGAGTATCAAACATCTTAGACAATGTGGAATTAGTATTTTCCATCAATTATCGACATTCTAAAAATCTCTGTAGAATATGATAAAAGCAGTTGCACATTTTTGCACTTTTAGAAATCTAAGTATATAGAACACTGTAGCCAGGCAATCCTATGGCATTTTCCTAGTATCATATTCTCATTTAATACCATTTTTTGTTTTCTTATAAACCAACCATTTACTTGAGAGAGAGAGAGAGAATAGCAGAAACTGAAATTATATTAGAAGCAGCACACATCTAAAAGACCAGAACGACAGGCATTCTAAGCATATGTTTACTGTTACACATTGCTATCCTCAGTGTCAAAAACGTTTTGGAGGTTCCTAAGACTATTATCTAACTCATCCTGGGTATATAAGTGCATGGCCTTGCCCCTGTCATGCTTCCTATCTTTTTTGCTTGCAGTTACTTCATTGATTAACCCTTAAGTCCTTGATTTCCATTCAGCTGTGTTATGCGTCTCCATTTTTGTTTCTTCTTTTGAGATCTTACACTCAGGAGACTATACAATATTTACACATGTAGGTCTAGTTTATTTCACTTATGAGTATATGTTCAAAATACATCCATTTATATATGAAGTCTTTCAGTTTATCATTCTTTATAGCTGAATAATATTCCATTGTATAGAAATACCACATTTTTTTCAACCATTCTTCAAATGATGGGCATTTTGGTTGTTTTTGTTCTGCTATAAACATAGGAGCACAGATATCACTATGTTATGATGTTTTTAGTTCTTCTGGGAAAATTTCCAGTAGGGGGGCTGCTGCATTGAATGTGATTTCTAGGTCTAGTTTTTTAAGGGGTCTCCACATTGCTCTCCATAATAATGGTTGCACAAGTCTGCATTCTGACCAGCAGTGGAGGAGAGTTCCTTTTACCCCAAAGCCTCTCCAACATTTATTGTTGCTTGATTTCTTTATGAAAGCCAACCTTTTTGGAGTGAGATGGTTTCTAAGTGTTGTTTTAATTTGCATTTCAGGAATAGCTATTGAAGTGGAGCATTTCTACATATATTTGTAGGACTGTCGAATTTCTTTCTCTGAGAAGTGTGTGTTCATCTCAGATGCCCATTTCTGGATTGGGTGTTTGAATTTTGGGACTCAAATGATTTTTAGTTCTTTATAGATTCTAGATATAAGACCTTTGTCTGAATACTTATTAGTTAAAATCTTTTCAAAATTTGTGTGTTGCTTTTCACTCTGTGGACAATTTCTTTTGTGGCGAAAAAAACTTATCTGTTGATTCTTTCAACTGTTAAACGTGTAATTTCATTTTGCCCATGAATTCCTTGCCTATCCCAATATCTTCAAGGATTTCTCTCACTTTTTCTTCCAGGGGATTTAATGTTTCTCTTTTAATATTTAGATCATTAATCCATTTTGACTTCACTTTAGTGCATGGTGATAGACCTGGCTTAAGTTGTAGTTTTTGGCATGTGGAGAGCCAGTTTTTGCAACACAACTTGTTAAAGAGGCTATCTTTCTTCCAGGAAGCACGTTTGGCCGCTTTGTTGTGAAGATAAGGTGGCTGAGTGTGTTTGTATTTGCTTTTACATCTTTTCGTCAGGTCAATTTTTTTTTTTTTTTTTTTTTTTTTTTTTTTTTTTTTTTTTTTTTTTTTTTTTTTTTTTTTTTTTTTTGCCAATACTATGCTGAATTTATCACTGTAGCTTCATAGTATAACTTTAGTTCAGGAATTATAATGCCTCCTGACTTGTCTTTGTTGCCCTGAATTGTCTTTGCAATTCTAGGTCTGTTTTGGTTCCAGATAAATTTTAGGAATGATTTCTCCAGATCTGTGAGGTATGTTGATTGTGTTTTGAAAGGTATTACATTAAATTTATATAATAATTTAGGAAATGTGGCTGTCTTTACAATGTTGGTTCTTCCTATCCAGGAGCAGGAAATATCTTTCCATTTTCTAAAGTCTTCTAGGATCACTTTTGTCAGAGTACTGTAGTTTTCAATGGAAAGGTCTTTTACTTCTTTAGTTGGGTTAATTCTCAAGTATTTTATTTTCTTCGGTGCTATTGTAAAAGTTATTGTTTCTTTAGTTTCTCTCTCAGTGTGTTTGTTGTCTGTGTAGAGGAATCCTATTGACTTTTGTGTGTTGACTTGTATCCTGGTAGACTGCTAAATTTGTGTGTTAATTCTTGTAGCTTCTTCATGGCGTGTTTTAGATCTTCTAAGCAGATTATCATGTCATCTGCAAATAATGGTAATTCAACTTCTTCTTTACCTACTCTTATTCCTTTTATTTTTCTCGCTTGTCTAATGGATGTCGCTAATGATGCTAGAACTATATTGAATAGGAGTGGTATTAGAGGTCATCCTTGCATTGTACCAGATCTGAGAGCAGAAGACTTCAGCTTTTCTCCATTTAGAATTATGTTAGCTGTTGGATTGTCACAGATGGCCTTTATCAGATTAGGTAGAGGCCCTGTATTCCAATTTTCTGGAGAACTCTTAACATGAATGAGTGTTGGACTTTGTCAAAATTCTTTTCTACATCAATTGATAAGATCATATTATTTTTGGCTTTTGCTTTATTGATATAGTGTATCACATTTATAGATTTGTGTATATCGAACCGTCCTTGCATCCCAGGGTTGAATCCTACCTGGTCATCATGGTATATAATCTTCTTTATGATTTGCTGTATTCTATTGGTGAGGATTTTATTGAGGATTTTTGCATCTATGCTCATGTGAGAAATTGCCTATAGTTCTCTTTTTTAGTTGCAACTCTCTCTGGTTTTGGTATCAGTATAATACTTGCCTCTAGGAATGATTTTGGGAAAATTGCTTCCTTTTCAATTTCATTGAAGATTTTGAGGTGTATTGGGATTATTTATTGTGTAAATTTATTGTAGAATTCAGTGGTGAATCTATCAGGAACAGAACTTTTCTTTGTCAGTAGACTTTTTATTACATTTTATATTTCATTGACTGCTACTGGGTTGTTGAGAGATCTTATGTCTTCCAGATTCAGTTCTGGTAATTTGTTCCCTTCTGGGAACCTGTCCATTTCATCTGTGTCTTCAACTCTGTGAGAGTAAAGATTTCCAAACTAGGTATTTATGATCTTTTGAATCTCTGCTGGGTCTGTAGTAATTTCACCCTTTTCATTGCTTATTGCTTGAATTTGAGTTCTTTTTTTCCTCTTTTTTGATGAGGTTCCTTGGTGGCTTATCAATTTTATTTAGTCTTTCAAAGAACCAGCTTTTTGATTCATTAATTATTTGTATTGTTCTCTTTGTCTCAACTGAATTAATTCCTGCTCTAATCTTTATGATTTCCTCCCTTCTTTGGGCTTTTGATTTTGTCTGCTCTTCTGTTTCTAGTCAGTTTAGGTGCTGCATGGAAGTATTTATTTGTTCCCATTCTGTTTCCTTAATGTGTGAGTTCAGAGCTATAAATTTCCCTCTCAGAACTGCTTTCATTGCATCCCATCCATTCTGGTAGGTTGTGTTTGAATTTTTATTAAATTATAGATGTTTAATTTCTTGTTTTATTTCATCTGTAACCCACTGGTTGCTGAGAAGGGTGTTGTTTAAATTTCCATGTGTTTCTGGGGGTTCTTGAGGTTTGTTTTGTAATTTATTTCCAATTTCATTGCACTGTGGTCAGATAGGATGCACGGGATAATTTCTGTTTTCTTATGTATGCTTAAGCATGACTTATGCACTAATATGTGGTCTGTTTTGGAAAATGTCCCATGTGCAGCTGAAAGGAAAGAATATTCAGAAGTGTTTGGGTGGAACACTTTGTGTATGTTCTCCAAGTCTAGCTGTTCCAAGTTCTGGTTCAGTTCTCCGAGTTCTATGCTAATTTTTTGTCTGTTTGGCCTATCTTTTTGGGATAAAGTGGCGTTAAGGTCACCTGTTAAGATGCTGATATCGGATATTAGATTTTTCATGTCCATTAAGATTTGTCTTATATAACTTGGTGCTCCCATGTTGGGCATATATATGTGTGTGTGTGTGTGTGTGTGTGTGTGTGTGTGTGTGTGTGTGTGT
>PVJA010011539.1:0-54437 GCA_004027025.1 Myocastor coypus
TTCTTCTTCTTCTTCTTCTTCTTCTTCTTCTTCTTCTTCTTCTTCTTCTTCTTCTTCTTCTTTTTCTTTTTCTTTTTTTTTTTTACTTAGGAAACAAAATTGTATTGCACAAGTTTTATATCCATTTTAGCTGGTTGAAAGGCATGGGAAAAGACATTCTGTCAATCCACTGTTCTTGGACAGTTTCTGCAGAAAGTATGCCCTGATATATTTTTGAACAGTATAAAGTTTTACACAGAATATTTAACAGTCATATTTGCAATGTCTCAGGACACTACATAAAACTGAAGACAGATCAAAACAGTGCAGGGGAAGACAACTGCCAAAGAGTAATTTCCAAGAACTTGCTATTTTCCAGGGCAAGGTGTGTGACGTGGGGTCGTCACTCTCCGGTTTGATGATCAACAGACACTCAGTAAGATACTCAACAAGCCTCAGCACATTGAGGTTATTGTCCCCTTCAGAAATGAACTTCAGAAGCACCACTGTTGCAATTTCTCTAGAGCAGCTCTCTTTGTAGAGCACTCTTGTGATCCCCCCTCCTGGAATCTGGACACAGTAATCAGAATCACTCATTTCTGGAATGCATAGAGTTTTTTCCATTTCTTGCCAGTTAAGGCTCTTTATTTTATTCTTTTTTTTTTTTAACTGTGCCATTTTAATGTTTTTACAACTTAATAGTTTTCTTGATGAATGTAGTCATGAGAGTTGTTCGGAAGTATTCCAGTTATCGTCTTTCTGATTGATCTGTAATCTTCAATAAGTGTAAGAGGTAATTGTATGAAATAGCTGTCAAACTAGTAAAAATGCATTGATGCATCTGTCATTTTCAGGATTGTTGGTTACCTGGGTATATTTGCCCCCAAAAACTTTGTCTCCTTGTATCACAAGGCCCAACTTGCTCATGTTCACCTCAATCACTGTTACTTTGGTAATAATCCCAAAGTTGTATAGAGTGGTGATAAGGATTCTTTTTCACACCAAGCGTTGGCAGGCAAAAGGTGGCTTTCAGTTCAGGATGTGTTACATGGGCCTTCTTAAAACGTAAGCCTTGGGCCTAATCAATCATTCATATTTAGATGATTTTCATGTAAAGCCATCTCTAACAAAGCAGACTTTAGTAACCATCCTCTTCCATGCCTTCTTTTTTTCTCTTTCCAGTTCAAATAACTTTTAATATTTCTTTTTCTCCTGGGGCATGAACTTTGGGCAGAGCAACTTTCCATTTTCCTGCCTTTTCTTTTTGTTTTTGTTTAACCATGTTGGAAAGTACTTTTGCACGAGACTGTCCCTTTCTGTTCAGCAGGCAGGTGGGTACTGCTCCTCGTGGAGTCTTTTCATTGTTCTTTTGTTTGGTGTTTCTCTTTTCATGCATCTTGATAGTCGTCTTCATTTGTATTTTCTCTGCATGGCACTGTCTGTGGCAGAGCTTAGCCTTCAGGCTGATCTTTTTTTTTTTTTTTTTCTTTTCCCTTGTAATTTTCTTTGTCGGGGCTGAAAGAAGCGATGAGAAGATATGATGAAGTTACCTCAGAGGGCTCATTGAGATTCCCTCCCCAGTGAGCAAAGAACCTCCGAAACAACCCAGCTTCATTCAGGAGAGTTAGCGTGATCTCGTGCACAATCACCCAGCAAAGGGGAACCATATGTTCGGCACCAACATGACCATGGTCTTATCAAAGTAAAGGAGGGCCACATGCTTAGTCCCAAGCGTAACCAAGCCCTCCATCTGTTTCCATCCTAGGGTTCACTCATGGGTGAACCAATAGCATTTCAGGAAAGGGAGAAAACAACAATTATGGACCCCACCGGTGAAGCTGCCTTAATGCAGCTGCCTTTGGGCCCTGTCCATCACTCTCTGCCCTTCCACATGTCCATCAGACTATATTCCCTCTTTGACGGTCTAAGAGTCTCTCAACTTTCCTTCTTTCTCTTTTTCTCATGGTAATCCAAGCGGTACCCATAGCGTTTACAGTGTAATTCAATATATTCATTCTGTGGCATGATGGCAGCTGCAGAGCTGCTGCAGATGGCCTCAGTTGTGCAAAGAAAATTCCTAACTTTGGAGTGTCCCACATGCATCTCTTTATTTTATTCTGAACACTCTTACATACAGGGTATAAGCAGGTACTGAAAGGGAGTGTTGCAAAGTTATAGGTCATTTCATTAGTATAAGTGACTGCTTGAAAGAACAACCACTCTGGAAAATCTGCTACTGTTCACCCACAAAAGGAGCTTTTCACCAAAAGAGTTGGATTTATACTTAATAAAAATAGAGAAGAGCCACTAATTTTCTTGAAGGCAATGAACATACTTCAGTATTTATAGTGAGTTCTGTTGAATTCTCTTCTACTGTTGCATATAGATTATTTCCAACCAGACAATCAGTATAGAAGTAACTGATCTTAGACATGTTCAGTGTAGCAATAATCAAATCTATTGTAAGTTGGCCAACATTTCCAACAGATACTGCTGGAAGCAGCAGGGTACAGCCCAAGAGGTTGGTGTCTGCCTTCCCATAGGGCATGCACATGATCACAGAAGGCTGGTGATTGCTTCTGAATTTGAGTACTGTGGCCATCTTTCAAGTTTGTGGTAGGTCAAACTGCCTGCCACAGTGCATGTGCCAGCAGCACTTGGTGTGGCACTGCATGTGGCTCCAACCCTTCATTAGCTTGGCTATCAGCGGGAACTAAATAGAGTGAGCCCTGGTGAGTTTGTTCATTTCTGTATAGCAGTTTCTCAGTTATTCTTCTTTTGTTGCTGGAACGAAATTATCCAACATCCAAAATTAAGAAAGGTAAAGTTTATTTAGCTCACTGTGTGTGGAGGTTTCAGCCCATGACCAGCTGGTTCCAAGGCAGGGTGGCACATGGCAGAGGACAATATTTCATGACTGCAGACAACATCAAGAGCAAAAAGGAAGGAGCAGTGGCAAAGATCAGATCTCTTTTCTTCTCTTGTATTGTTATCTGCCCCAGGACAGATGTAGAACTCATACCCATAATCCCAGCATTAGATCATGAATTCATCACAAACTGTAGTAGCCCACACCATGACTACATGAGGCCTTGATGGAGGGACACCTAGACACAAGCCATAACTATTTACTTCTGGCCCCACAAAGACTCATGTTCATCCCTGTATGCAAAAAAGCATTTTAGTCTATCTCTAGGACTTGCCAAAGTCCTAATAGTTTCAGTACTGCTGAAAAGTCCAAGCCCCAAGTCCCCTCCAAGATGTAAGGCAAACTCTTATCTGTGAGTTCCAGTATAAATGAAATACTAAACAACATTCAATGGCAAAAAAACACCATTACCACTGGATACAAAGCGTTGGAACCAAAGCAAGACCAAAATCCAGCATGGTAAACATTAAGTCCTATAGTTCCATGTAGACCACCCAAAGCAATCTCTGATAAATCATGAGCTCCAAAGGCCTTAAGTGACTCTTTCCCTATGTCACTTCTGGGGGTAGTAGCTCTCATGGCTTCACTTTTAGGCCTCCTTTGCTCTCTCCTTGCAACTTTCCTTAAATGATTCGCATTCCTGGATTCTCTAAACTTCTGGGGTCTCCTTTGCATCTTTCAATTCACACTCATAGATTCACATTCTGTTCCCTCAGAGACACATTGCCTGAAATCTTCTTCTGAAATCTAGGCAGAATCCTCCTTGACCTCAAAACTCTTGCATTCTACACTTACCTAAAATCAGCACCATTTTGTTGATGCCAAGGTCCACTGCCAGCTGGAGCAGTAGCCAGGTTTTCTTCCTCTTGGCTGTAGGGGTCAAGTGGTTGGATTACTGAGCACTTTCAACCTGATTGTGAGGAATACATTTTCTATAATGCCACTATTCTGGAACCTGTGATGGCTGCTGCTGCCATTCTGGAACATGGTGCTCTGCAGCTTTCTCCTCAAAGCAAAGCAGCTTTCTTCTCTTTCACTTTTTCAGTTTTGAGATTTCTTGTGAAGGCCATCTTATCTATTATCTCATTCATTCTCAGCAATGGGGATCTTCTCAGCTCTATCTTTCACACCAAAGCTTTATTTGATCTTCCTTTTTGGCCACACTCACAATGTTTTAATCATTCTAGTGAGCTGTTTGCTCTTGATTCTCAACATAAATCTGACTAAAAGCAGGTCTAAAATTAAACTGCATGGGAAACACTTCAAAGAATCAATAACTGGGATCTCATCATTTGGAAAAATTTCTGCATATCAAAAGAAATCATTGGATTTAACTGAGAGCCCAGGCCTGGTGTGTTATTGAGCCAACCCAGTGCCCACTGGAAACTCATTTGACCCAGCAACCAGGCCCAAAATGTAAGTGGGACCACCTGAGGCCTGCCAGAAACTCATTTGACCCAGTATCCAGACCCAACATGTGAGTGGGATCACAAGGCGCCCACTGGATACCCATTTGCCTCAGGCCTCAAGCCCAGCGTGTGAGACCACTTGGTACCTACTGGAAACTCATTCGACGCAGCACCCAGGCCTGGCATGTGAGTGGGACCACTTGGGGCCCACTGGAAACTTAGTCCATTCAACAACAGGTCCATCATGTTAGTGGAACTTCGTCCATTAGACACACCTGATGTGGAACCCTGTAGCAGAACTCCCTACAGAGAGGCTAGAAGCAAGACCCACCCATGTGATCCAGGAGCAGAACATCTTGCCAGAGTGGCATAGGAGGTTCACTTCCAATGCTGCAGCAGGAAGAAGTGGAGCTGAGCAGCCAGACCCAAGCCTCATCCACCTGGGTGAGTTGGAACTTAGTAGATCCCTATCTTGTGTGAAGGTAAGACCTCTACCAAACCTATACACCAAAGGTCAGAAGTCAGGGCTATAGAAAATGACAAAGAGAAGGAGCAAAATGCACTCTCAGTCCCTGAGCCCACCCAGAACAAATACAGGAGACAATAGCATAGAAGAAATTGGAAATCACACATCTGAAATCTCTGAAATAATAGTATCTAAAGTAAAGAAACAACTGCAGAAAGGTATAGAGAAAATCAGGTCAGAAATAATTTCTAAGTATAAAAAGAAAACCTATAGCAAAAGAAGTACTAAGTGCTTCTAAAAAAGACACTGATAAAAAATAGAGTAGAATAGAAAAATGATGGAATCCTTGAGTGAGCAATACAGGAAAATAATAGAATGTATGAAGCAGATTCAAAGTGCTATACAGGAAGTTAAAACCTCAATCACAAGCTGACAAAACTTTCAATGCAAGTGAAAATAGACTGTCAGACCTTAAAGACGCCATTGCAGCTAGTGAAGAGGGAAGAAAAGATCTCTTAAAAACAACTAGGATGTAGAAAAAAAATTAGACATCTGCAAGACGGTGCAAAGATGAACAGCATAAGACTAATAGGCATCAATGAGAAAGAATGAGTCTATATAAATGATATAAAAAGAATATTAACAGACATAATAGCAGAAAACTTCTTAAATATTCGGAAACAATCTGACATTCAGGTAACTGAAGCACACAGAACTTCAAATAACATCAACCCTGTTAAAACCACACCCAGACATATAATAATTAAGATCCCAAAAATTCAGCACAGTAACAGTATCCTAAAAGCTGCTAGAGAAAAGAAACAGGTCACTTTTAAAGGAAAACCTACCAGAATAATGGTAGATTTCTCTTTATAAACCATCAAGTTGATAAGAGCATAGAACAAAATACTACAAGTTTTGCAAGAAAACAAACTTCAACTCAGACTGCTATACCCTGCAAAATACTTCCATGACATAGCACAACTAAAGAATTTCATGATGAAAAAACCAACTTACATTGACTACTAAAAGATATTCTAGAGAGGGATCAAAATAATCACAACTCTATGAATGAGATCAGAAAGAATCCACCAAATACTCTCAGGCTTTCACAGAAAGCAAACTGGCCAAGCAATGACTGTGACTTGTCCTAAAGGCTGACACTAACAACAGTTCTACAAAGTACTGTATATGGTCCCAAACTTAATCCTGAGGGGATCTGACCCTGGAAGATGCAAAAAAAATGAATGTTTTGTTATACAGGTCTTGCTTTGATTTGCCCTTGATCACCTAGAAAAAAAAAAAACTTAATTACAATGCATGAAACACAGAGCTAGATTGGTGAGATGAGCTTTAGGAGGCTTAGATCAATAGCTTCCAATATTACAAGCTTCACTGGTGACCCACTGCAATTGCAGAACATTTGACTGTGTATGTATCTGCTTCCTCTTAGTCCAAAGAGAAGTATATTCTTTTCCTTTTTTTTTTTCTAAGCAACATCAATAGGGAGGTGGGTCATGCCCACACACTGTGCTCTGTAGAGCTATTGTGAGGACAATATGCAATATGTCAACTTTTAAAATAAGAAAGGGGAAAAGAAAAAAAAGTAATGTTGATTGAATGTGTGAATGTTTAATTATTTGATCAATCTTATATACCTACATGTATTAATCTAAACTGATCTGATGATGAAAATATGTAATATAGGGGCCTGGCGGGATGGCTCAGTGGTCTAAAGCCCCTGCTTGGGGAAGCTTGGGCGGCTTCAGCGACCGTGGTTCGATCCCCGGCACCACATGCTGCGCCAGCCCTGCCCTTGGGGTGGGCTGAGCCGGCCATGAAAATGAGTGAATAAACAAACAAAGGTTCTGAAACAATAAATAAATAAAATTTTAAAAAAAGAAAATATGTAATATAACCATTGTTAAATTTATACAATAAAAGACCAGGCTGGGTAACTTAAAAAAAAAAAAAAAAAAGAAGAAAGAATCCACCAAATAGAGCAAACAAGTAAACACAGGAGAAAAAGAAGTGTATAACAGCAGTCTTTCAATTATTCTTCTGTATACAGCAGCAAAATATTTCCATCAGCATAGTCTACAATTGGACTTCTCTTCCACCCCATGGGCCATGGTTGTGTATGTATCTACAGAATGGATATCAAGGAATAGCAGTAGCTCAGTCCCACAAGTGACATCTGGCCACCAGTAAGCATCATGGACATTGTTCACGTCTATGACATACTAGAACTTTGTGAAATATCCTATCCCAAACTGTTAGAAGTGCTGACCATATGTTTTCCATTCCAGTCTTTATGCTATGTTTTATTCTTAGTAATTCTTTACAATCATGAAAACTTTCTCTCAGTTGATATCCATTCTGTATATAACCTATTCAAATACTATGTGAGTATTCTGAATTGTTCACAGATTTGTACATATGATACACAGCATTCTGGTCTCTTAGTTGGACTCATGATTTAATTTTAATTTTGGAATATTGTTGTGAAATATTTAACTTAATTTTTAATTAATTAATATCCAATTATTTTTGAATATTGTTTAATTTTAATTTTTGTTTTATGATTATACTGTATCTGTGACTTACAATCTATTTGTAAGACATGGTATAATACTTTCTCCTGGTATTAGAAACTTTAAAACGTATTTTTCCATTTTCCATGGACTTTATGTTAATTGTTGCTTGTCTTTTACACTTATACACACACACGCATACACAGACACACACACACAAACATACACACATGAAAAAATATGTTTATAACCTGACATAAAATTGATAACTGTTTTGTAAAAATCTTCAGTGTACTTTTAAACGGGTTCATCTAATAAAATTATATTTTACATAGTCCTGCATAACTACTTCTTTTGTTTTTTTGCAGGACTGGGGTTCGAACTCATGAACTTGCACTTGCCAGGCAGGTATTTTTGCCATAGAGCTATCCCCCTGACCCTATAGCTACCATTTTGAGAGCTCTTTATTCTTTATCTGGGACCATATAGCAACCTCTCTTGCATTTTGGATATGGTCTTTGGTATTTTCTATATGCTATATCTGGAGACGTTAGGTTATTTTAAGTAAAATATTTTACTTTTAGTTTTTAAAAGTATGTTTGTTAAGTATAAAATTGAATGAGGACAGATTTGTTTCAGTCCTTTGAATTAATTAGTTCATTTTCTTACCCTCTTGCTCTTTTTTTTTTTCTAACATGGAATAAGATGCCCTCTAATTATGTTCCTCCATAGCTAATATTTTTGTTTGATGTATATGCTTTAATGATTTTTTTCTTTACAATTAGTTTTGGAAAATTTCATTTTTGTGTATCTTGGTATGATTTTATTCATATTTCTTGTGAAAAGGTTGATTTTTCTTGAAAATGTGCTAAAATTTCAACCAAATTTAGAAATTTAAATATCTAAACATTTATTACCAACCCCTTTATACTTTGAGAATTATAATTATATGAATATAAGTTTCTTGATTTTAGCACAGAGTGAACTATTATATGATTGATCTGTAAATTCTTCTTCATTTTTATTTTAGACAGTTTTATTGTTATATTCATTTAAGTTTATAAATAATTTACTTACAATGTGTAATCTATTATTAATCTCATGTTATGTATTCATTTCAGAAATAGTTCTCTAAAATTCACTTTATCTATGTCTTGTATCTTCCACATTTCAATATTTGTATATAATTTTTAATATGCTATATAATTATTGATTTTCAATAAAGTTAATAATAAAGAAATCACTAACATAGTAAAAAGAAAATCCATAAATTGTAATAAAATTATAACTGACTGCCCCTCAGACAAAGGACTTATATCTAGAATATATAAAGAATTTTAAAAAGTCAGGCCTCCTAACTCAAGGACCCAATCCAAAAATGGACATCTGATATGAATATATACTTCACAGATGTAGGCATACAAATGGCAAATAAGTACATGAAGAAAATGTTAAACATCATTGGTCATTTGACAAATGCAAGTTAAAACAACAGTGAGATTGCATCTCACCCCAGAAAGGATGGCTATCATCAAGAAGTCAACCAATACCAAATGCTGGAGTGGCCACACATAAGATAGCTAAGGTAATTGTGCTACTAACTACTATTGGTTTATTGAATGGAAGAATTGTTTGGTGAATCTTGCATGACTATGTCTGATAACCTGAGCAAGTAATTTGATAATAACAATACATGATGTAACAACCATTGTTAATTTCTTATTCTTGTTTTGAAATTCTGTCTCTTTTTTATTGCATTTTGTTGTTTTAATTTTTAAAAATATACAGAACTTCATTTTTTCAAAATATGTTTAGTTGTGATTAGCACTAGACAGACAACAAAGGAAAAGATTATGTTAAAATCATGAGGAAACAGGTTTAGCTCCTGAAACTGTGGTATAGAAGTGTGGAACAAGCTCTATGGCCTGGTGAGGTCCAGTATCAAAGCCAAAGTGCCCTTCAGTGAAGATGATTCAAACTTGTGCTTTGATGATGTGTATAGTGGCAGCGTTGGTGATGGAGATGAGGAGAAAGAATATGTGATTGCAGTGATGGGTTTGAATGTTTGACCAAGCGCTGTATACATTAATCAGGCTACTGCAACCTTTCTACCAGGAATGCCTGATACTTTTGTGGCCATTTATATTTTGAATTTATCATAGTTGCTTAAGTCAGAAGAATTCTAGAATTACGTTTAGGTCACCTGCAAATTATACAATGGTCAGTTAGTGGTGTTGTGAATTGTCTAGGAAAGGGGCAGGCAGAAAATCCATAATTTCTTATACCTACTATCCACACAGCTCAAGCTATGTAGTATTTGTATTTTCTTCACTTTGCAGGGAGGTAAGTTATCTTGAATAATGCTATGTCCCATCACCCACCCTTCTTCTGGCTTTAGGGTAGGTGAATAATTTTTCAGTAAAAGGGCTGAAGTCAGGATGAATTCAAGAGATTTTGCCCAATGACAACACCTACTCCATGAATAATAGCCATGAAATTTAATACAGTCATTCCAATGAATCATGCTTTCCTTGTGGATGTGATTTGCAGATGTCAAGATTGAACCTCACCAGGGTTTCCTTCCGAAATGGAACTTCCAGAAAGCAGCAGAGAGCTGGCCGCTCTTGCCAGAAAAAGAAAAGCCTCCTACAAAGTAGAAAGAACGCTGCTTACAAGCATACAAACAAAATTTCCAAAGAAATAAAAATGGCAACTTAGAGAATGAGGATAGATTTTTTTTAAACATAGCATTGCATTGTTATTTTTTTTGTCCTGGCATTAAACTAATACAATGCAAACTATTTTTTAGTTTTGCAGCATTAGAAAATAAACCTGGAGTCTTGTGCAAATTGTGCAAGTGCTCTAGACCACTGGGTTACACCTGGAACCCCTTTAATTTGAGGATAGATTTTAAGGAAGTATTAAAACCCACATGATACCTGATGAAGAGATACCATAACTATTAAAAATCAAACTATATTTTCCAGTACTGACTTTAATATTCTTTGGGCCTGCACCAGTACTATAGGTTGTAAAGACATAATTCTCTGTTTATAACTGGAATCCAGGTATGAGGACATCAGTGAATTTTGTCTCAGGTCACCTGCCCAGTAAATGATGAGGGGTCCTGGTTTCCTCATTACTCTTAGTACAGAGCTCTGCCATTTCTTCTGGGAATATATGAATTTCTACCATTCACTTATGTTTCTTTCAGAGAGAAATGCATCTTTGAGATGATGAGTATCAATTTTTTGGGCGAGGAGGCAGGACCGGGGTTTGAATTCACAACCTTGCACTTGCCAGACAGGTACTTGGGCCATGGAGCTATCTCCCTAGCCCTTTCAAAATTTTTTAAATTCTATTTTACAATACATTTGAAGTTTTTAAAGGTTAAAACAATCAAATGGAACAACAGAGAGAAAGAGATGGAAATGCATAGAACAGACACATCCACAGCACCACAGGTGCCCAAAAGGTTCACAGAGTAACATCCGCATGGTGTGGCTTGTTAGCGTGTAAAAGTGTGCGTATATTTTCCACAGATGTAAGTAGAATTAAGGGAAGCACTTCCCCTGAGACATAGTAGTATGGACAATAAAATCTGGGCTAGGAACCAGGAGCACTGGCCTAATGCCAGGGAGATACACTGTTTTGTTGGGTGATGTTTAACTCCTAGGACCAAGCTCTTTCCTTAGCTGTGATTCTTTCTTTTCCTGCTGTAGTAAATGGAGAGCACATGGAATTTGAAGAGTAATGGAGAGCGAAGCTGGGTCAGTGGGACCTTAAGCCATTGCCCCTCAGCCTTCCCAGGCATGCAGTTACCTGGGAGTCCAAACATGTGTGAGCCAAATCCCAGAGTGATTCTAATGTACTGGAAGGTTGAAAACCTCAGCTTAAGAGTTTTGCTTCAATAGCCTGCTTGAAGTGAGTTAACACTGAGCCTGGGAAATGCCACCCAAGCCTTCTCCTGAAGAAGGGATTGAAAGTCAAAGACGAGAGCACTACAGAGGTAGGAATGCAGGCCTGTAGTGGCCAGGAGTGGCTGCTCTCTGGTTGCAGTTCTGGAGGGCAATGATAGAGGGTTTGTTGAATGATTTCACTGAAAATCTTGGTGTAAATCACCTTCTAGCTTTTGTCTTAATGAATCTGTGTTCCATTCGAAACATTCTGAGGAGAATAGTAGAGGGCAGAGCTTGCTGCCATTTGGTACTGGTGGCTCTGGGCTTTCTCCAGCAGAGGTATGGGAAGAATTCTCACCAGAAGGAGTGGAGTATACTTTCCTGTGGAACTCTTAAGCTGGCTTTCCTCGTCAAGAAGGAAAGCACCTTGCCATGACCAGGACAGCCATAGGCTGGCAGAAGTGACCAGAAAAGACTAGAAAAAGTGGGCATGGAGAGGGCCAGCACAAGGCTGTCCTCTCAGACAGCATACATAGAGGCCAACACAGTGACAGAATACAAATAAATCCCTGAGTCCTTAACTTGTCACCCCCTAAAAGCATATTGTAGTTTAAAAGTGATCTGTAGATGCATTTGACCTAATAGTCACCGAGAGGAGCCATTTATTAGCCACCATATCTTAAACTTCTTAGAGGCCTGAATATTTTGGCAGCCAGAAAACTTAGAATTGACCATGTATAGTCGTCGGGCACAAGCTCCTGGCTCTGCAGTACTGTGCCAATAGACATGACAAGTTCATCAGTAAAGACCCTGGCCACTTGTCCCATGGATCTCTCAGAAGATGCCTATCTCCCTGTCTGGCCCCTAAGTTGGGGACAGTTGAAGATTATGACATGAGTATCCACTGGTAGCCCACACAGGGACAGCCTGTGTGCTCTGCTGAGGAGGTGAATACCTGCAGTCATTTCACATCAGGTGTCCAAGGAAGGGGAATAGTGGGCTTAATTGTCAGCAGAGTTTAGAGCAGCTTCTTTCTTTCTTTCTTTCTTTCTTTCTTTCTTTCTTTCTTTCTTTCTTTCTTGCTTGCTTGCTTGCTTGCTTGCTTGCTTCTTTCATTCATTCATTCATTCATTCATTCATTCATTCATTCATTTATTTGGTACCGGGTCTCACTACAAAGCTCACACTCATAGTGATCTTCTTGTCTCAGCTTCCCCAGCACTGGCATTACAGGGGTGTGCCACCACACCTTATTTTTGTGGCCAGCATGATATGGAGTAACTGGGATTAAATCTGGGCCCTTGTTCTTGCCAGGCATGTCCTTAGACCCCTGAGCTATCTCCCTGGCCCTCGAGCAATTCTTAAAGTCACATTTAAAGTCATAATCTGGAGATAGAAAGCAGGAGTGCTATGAACAAGAGATCTCACAGGCTGATCTCATCTCATGGGTGCAGACCTAGCAGGCTTCAGGAGGGGTCAGGGTACTATAGCACTGACTGTCACTACTTCTCAAGAAACATAGCTTGATACCCAGGGAATAAATTTTGTGATTCTGAAGTTCCTTCTGGGAGGCCTGTATCATTCTGAAATTGAGTGTTCCAGTGCACCTGAGGACAGGACCTCTCTACTGGTGAGAGAAATTCTTGTTTTCTCAAGTTCTAGCTTCTAAGTGAGCTTTCAGAATGTAACTGGTGCTTCAGAAAGTTTGCCACTTTATGAACAAAGCATTGTGACAATACCTTGAGGAACAATGATTTGGGAGTTAGGTCTTTTTTTCTCAGAGTCAGGCTTCTTCTCCCCTTGGCATATAAAAAGTTTCCAGTCTGCATCTCCTTTGCGCTGATACTGTTGATTAATCATATTCTGATGGACAGCCTGGAGCCAGGCCTGGTCTGAGCTGTTAGTGAGATGAGGTAGATATATTGGTCAGGACAATTACAGAGATGGGTCAGGGCTTTAAAGGTTTGGGCCACTGCAAGGACTGGGGATGAGGTTAGAGTCTTTTGGACAAGTGGATTACTGCTGACTGAATGGATTCACTCCAACAAAGGGAAATAAAAGACAACTTTAATCAAGAGTGAGCCTCATTGCTCAGCCAGGAAGCAGTATTAGAACCTGAGAATGTCTGCACTGGGAGGCCATGAGAGGCAGTAGTCCATCTGCCTTTAAGATGGGGCTCTGCACCTGCAAAGTTTGGGGGCAAAAGATGGAGGCCAAAGAAAAGAAAATATGGGTCAGCTCCTGTTGCCTCTTGAGAATTTCAGATTTTTTCTTTGTTCTTGTGGTGCTGGGGATGGAACATAGGGCTACACTCCTAGCCATGAAGATTCTAGTTTTGTGAAGTGAAATTTTCACTGGGGTCCGGATAACAGCTTGGACCAAGTTTGAACATAATTATTTTTAGGTGACTAGTCTAAGGGTCTAGCTTGTTTGCAGTGACCAGAGCTGTTAAGCTCTGCCTCATCTCCAAGGCTCAGCTGATGGGCTCTGACCTTTCTGTAGAGTAAGGAACTTGCCATGTGGGCAGGGGCTGAGGATTGGTGACCCTCCTACCATGAGCTCCTTCTCCTGCATCTTCTGGAAGGAGACCATGGTCTGAAGTTTCCTGTGCGCTGTTTTGATGGAAGAACCAGCGCCTTTAGAATCATCAAAACTATTTATTCCTTCTGAATGGAGAAACCAAAGCAACCAAACTGATTTGTGTCTTTAGAGAGAGATAGAACTTGATGAGTTTTCTCAACTTTGATGATAGCATTTTAAATTGTATATGGGGAGCAATTAAAATATTAATACTTCCCATACTGCCCAGGCAGGGTTCCATACAGTATTGTTCTTCATTCCCATCATAACTTCCTTTTTTTTGCATTACTGGGGATTGAACTCAGGACTTGCATTGGCCAGGTCCCATTATAACTTAAAGGGAAACTACAATATCCGAAGCCCTTCATGTCCTGCAAATGAAGGAGGAGAATGTCCTCAAGTTCCTCACTGCAAGAACCCACTTAGGTGGCACCAACCTGGATTTCCAGATGGAGCAGTGTATCTACAAAAGGAAAAGTTGTGGAATCTGCATCATAATCTGAAGCAGACTTGGAGAAGCTCCTCCTGGCAGCTTGAGCCGCAGTGGCCATTGAAAACCCTGCTGACACCGGCATCATATCCTCTAGGAATACGGGCCAGTGGGCTGTGCTGAAGTTTGCTGCTGCCACCAGAGCTACTCCTATTCCTGGCTGCTTCACTCCTGGAACCTTTACTATCCAGATTCAGGCAGCCTTCAGAGAGCCATGTCTTCTGGCGGCTACTGACCTCAGGGATGACCACCAGCCCCTTATGGAGGCATCTTCTGTCAGTTTACCAACCACTGCTCTGTGCAACGCAGATTCTCCTCTGCGCTATGTGGACATTGCTATCCTGTGGGTCTGATGTGGTGGATGCTGGCCCAGGAAGTGCTGCGCATGCATGGCACCATTTCCCGTGAACACCCATGGGAAGTCAAGCCTGATCTCCATTTCCACCGGGATCCTGAAGAGATTGAAAAGGAAGAGCAGGCTGCTGCTGAAAAGGCTGTGACCAAGGAAGAATTTCAGGGTGAATGGACTTCACCAGCTCCTGAGTTCACTGCAGCTCAGCCTGAGCAGACTGGTCCGAAGGCGTGCAGGTGCTCTCTGTGCCCATTCAGCAATTCCTTACTGAAGACTGCAGTTCTCAGCTGGCCACAGAACATTGGTCTGCAGACCCCACCGCACAGGCCACTGAGTGGGTAAGAACCACCACTGAGTCATCTTGAGCTGTTCTGTCAACACTTAAGCAAAGATGGGAATGAAGCTGATGAAAAATAAAACAATTTCTAAAACAATATTAATACTTATTGTAAAATCTATTGGCTGTTTTGATTTTGGTGTTAGGGATCAAACACATGCCCCATACTATTAAGTTACAGCTCTAGTGCCCTTTGATTGTTTGTAAAAATTTGGGACACAATTTAAATGTCACAGAAATTATATGACAAAAAATTTATCCTTTTAATATTATTTGGTGATTCTTAACATGAAAGCATTGCTGGGGCCAGGGAGATAGCTCCGTGGCACAAGTATCTGCCTGGCAAGTGCAAGCTCATGAGTTTGAACTCTGGTCCCACAAAAAAAAAAAAAAAAAGCATTGCTATGATTAAGTGTGGAATATTTCATTAACACAAAAATAAATTAGCAATCAGTCCCCATTCTCTGCTCCTCCATGATTCCTAGCAATTGTTAAGCTATTTCATATTTCTATAAGTTTTCTAAGTTTCATATAGTTAATTCACATAATAGATGACCTTTTGTGTCTGCCTTTTTCTACTCAAAATAATATTTTCAAATATCATCTATGTCATACCATTGATCAGTATTTCATTCTTTTCTATGGTTGACTAACACTCCCTTGTATGGATATATCACATTCTATTTAGCTTTCAGGTAATAGACCGTTGAGTTTTTTTTCTTCTCTTACTACTACGAATATGCTGATTTGAATATTTTGTCAAGTTTGGGGGTGAGCATTTTTTTCTTCTACTCTGGGGCCATAAAGTAATTCTTTTAATTCTCTGAAAAATTGACAGCCTTTTTTCCATAGTGCATGTACCATTTATGATCCCAGAGTGTTTGGATTTGTGCCCAGCTTTGTGGCTGTTTTGGAATATACATATTGTGCAAAGTGAAGTGGTGTCTCATTGTGATTTTGACTTGCATTTCCCTGAAAACCAAAGATGTTGGGCACCTTTCCATGGGTTTATTAGTTACTTGTATATTTTCTTTGATAGTATGTATTCAAATTAATGAACAGTATTCAAATTGAGCTATTTGTCTTTTTATTACTAAGTTGTAATCTTTTTAAATGATTCTTTTGTACATCATACATTGTATTCTTTGAAGATGGCACTAAAAATTAAACCCATCTAGGCTGGGGAGATAGTTCAGTAGAATAAGTGCTTGCCTGGCAAGTGCAAGGGCCTGAGTTCAATCGCTGGTTCTGAAAAAACAAACAAAGAAGCAAACAAACAAAAAATCTGTATTAGTCTGCCCTTACCTACAGGAAGTACATTACAAGATCCTCAGGAAGGTGCCAAAAACTATGGATAATATCAAAATCTGCTGAACTTTTTTCTATACATACAGCTATGATATCATTTACTTTATAAATTAAACATATGAAGACATCAACAATAACTACTGATAGAATATTTATAGTAATACAGTCTAATAAATTATATGATTATAATCTTTCTCTCTCAAAAAACATTAATACCTGGGTTATACCTAGAGATCTCTCACTGAATTGTCTGAGGTGCATCTCAGGCATCATTGTTTCTTCGTCTCCTCAGGTGAAGCAACATGCAGCTGTGGTGGACTGACAGCTGGTGGCCAAGCTGTAATGCCCAGCTGAAGTGAACCAGCATGCTGCTGGGTATAGAGGGCCCACCTGAAGATTGTTTCCAACAAAATAAAATAGCTAGAGAAGAAAAAATGTTGTTAAGGAGCTATTGGTTCTCCTGAGGAGCTTGTCATATGATTTTCCTGTTGGAGCTTGGGACCTTGTTGTTGCTGATAATGGCTATGATTCACTTTGCAGGAGCACTGGTCCTTACTTTGAGCATAATTTCCTGGATCCAGGAGGGAAGATGGTGCTTTGTTCAGTGTCCTAAAGAAGCTTGTTGTGCTGTCTTTCCAGATAAGGACTCACCTGTTGTCATCAGAGGAGCTCAGGACCTCACTGTCATTGAGAATGGCTGTGGTATTTCTTGGGGGAGCTCTGGTCCTTACTTTGAGTATCACTTCCTGGCTCCAGGGAAGATCCCTCAGCTTGCTAGCACTGACCTTTTATCCTGCTGGCACAGACTTTCTAGTGTCCACTACTGACCTTTGGGCCTTACCAGCGCAGTTCCATGAGGTACATTTGTATGAGGCATTGCCATGAGTTCTTGGTCTTCAGCTGGACTGATGCAGGACATTGTCATGGGATCCAGACTCTCAGCTGAATTCTTTGTGTTTTTAGTGTATGGATAGAGTTTTCTATACTCTCCTTTTATATGACTCTTTGGGTAACTATTACAAATAATCCTGTATTGTTTCCCTTGCAAACTCTTACTACAACATGGCTAGGGTTAAGAAGCCTGCTAGCATGTTTCAGCTGGAAGGAAGGTGTCTACGTGTGCATGTAAACACTGACTCTGTGTAGATTTTGACCTCCTACAGAGCTGGTACAGTGCCCAACATCCTGGCATCTTTTCCTGCAGCTGTGTTACAGGGGAGGCGCTCAGCAAAAATTTCAATATGTGTGATTGGATACATACCAAACAGCATCTTTCCCTCAGACATCTCATCCCCTGAGACAAGGGCTACTATTTTTAATACATTGGAATAAAGAAGCCCTTTGGGGAAAATCAAGGCCAGCTGGACCTGTTGAAATTACACTCAAGACCATCCTAACATTTTAAGGAATGTCTAGACAGAAGCACTGATTCAGACAATCCCAAGGCAGAAGTTTTTAGATGGAGGCTTTTGTTTTTGTTATTGGTCAAGCCTCAGAGAAATAAAACAGAGAAGCCTTCTCCTGGGCCCGTAATATAACTTGCAGGGGAGAATTCTTTCCTTACCTTGGATCACTGGTCTGAATACTGTAGGGAAGATTCTCTGCCATTATCCCCTGTGCACATCATGATCCAAGTACCTGTAGTCTGAACACTGTGACAAGGAAGGTTTATTAGAAAAGCTGAAGGCACCTCTATGAAAGTACAGTGATAATAAGATGAATCTGTCAGCAGAGTTCAGAATGAAACCTTCCAATACAAGCCACTGTGGCTAAACAGCCCTGCTGTCCATAGATTTTCACTTTAAAACAACAATGAAAACAATACCAAGGAGCAATTTGGACTTCGAAAAGTTACAAACTTTGGAGGGTGACCATAAAAAGTGTGATGACGTTGGATGGAGTCTTCCTAATTTTCTTAGACAAGTACATTTCTTAACTTTTTCTTCTTGCCCTTTTTCTTTTATTTCTCTTTCCCTCTTTTTCTTACATTCAATAAACACTAACTGGGCTAAGAAACAAAGTTCATAACTCATGTTGATGTTAAAGGGCAGAAAATGGCTGCAGAGGCTGGAACAGGGTGGCATGCATGTAAGTTTTCCTGAAGCCATGAGGGGTGGGAAGGAGATGGTGAGGTCGGAAGGTGAGGAGAAGTCTTCAGGCTCACAGTCTGCAAGGACTTTGGGCTCCTTTCTTTCTAAGTTGCTCATGGGATTTCATGACCTTTCTTTTTCTTTCTTTTATGTTTCTTTTTTTGTACTGGGAACTAAACTCAGGACCTTGCAATTGCTGCACCACTGAGTTGTATCTCTGGCCCTCATGATCTTCCTTAACTCTCCATGGTCATTTAGGTAACTTGGGCATTAAGTCAGGCAATAGATAAAATCTATAATCAGTCAGTAGCAAGCAGGAAAAACAACTTGGCTACATGAACTAGATAATGGGTGGCCAGGCAGACAGGCTTCAAGCCAGGCTGAGTGCAGGGACTCAGAGGATCTCATCCCCTTCTACCCTCTGTCTCTGGGCTACACTCCCTCGGGCATGGCCTCACTTGAGACAAGTTCTCCTCTTGCAAACTGATAGCTCTAAGCCCCGTATGCTCAGAGTCCAGGCAGAGGACAAGACTCTTTCTTTCTTGACTTTATAACTCCCGGTAACTAGGCTTGAATCAGTGAGCAGAGAGATCTCCAAACTCATCACAGTGGTTGAGAATGGAGCTGACTTAAAGACCAGGCCTTTGGGTCCACTGTGAGTATATGTATGGAATTGTTCCAAAAGCAAAATTAAGGGATCAAGACCAGAGGAAGGGGCAGTAGGCTCTGAAAAAATTGAAACAACTGAAGTCTATGTCAATAGAAAGCATTTGGTTCTGGAGAGAGTCTTTTTACCAAGATGGTGCCAAAGGCAAAGAAGGAAGCCCCTGCCCTCCCAAAGCTGAAGCCAAAGCAGAAGCTTCGAAGGCCAAGAAGACCATGCTGAAAGGCATCCATAGCCACAAAAAAAGATACAAATGTCACCTACCTTCTGTCCCAAGACACTGCGGCTCTGGAGGCAGCTCAAATACCCTTGAAAGAGCACCCTCAGATGAAACAAGCTTGACCACTACGCTCCTGATCACACAATCAGCCATTTAAAAAAAAGGAATGAGGACAATAACACACTCTTGTTCATTGTGGACATCAAAGTCAATAAGCACCAAATTGAACAAGCTGTAAAGAATCTCTATGACATCGATGTTGCTAAGGTCAATACCCTAATCAGGCCTGATGGAGAGAAGAAGGCACATGCTCGACTGGCTCCAGATTTTGATGCATTGGATGTTGCCAACAAGATTGAGATCATCTAAACTTAGTCCACCTGGCTAATACTAAATACATACTTTTTTTTTTTTTTTTTTTTTTTACAAAAAACAAAACAAAAAATCCAAAGCATTTAGTTCTATAAGTCAGAAGCAAGTAAATACAGAGGAAAATATAAAGGATTAAAATGAAAATTCCCTTGTACTCATATTGCACAGATATAATAAAAGTATTTACATTTACATTTTCCCCACTGTTCCAGCTAAAATGTACCTAAAGTCAGGAAAATGTTTATCCAGTGATCTATTTTTTTTCCTGTTTTCTTTAGCAGGATAAACTTTCTTCAAAAATGGGATGGTCCTTTGAGTGTTTTAAGGCAGCTTTCATTTCATGTCTTAAATCCCATGTTCTAACTGCATATCAGTAGTCTTGATTCCAAACTCAAATTCCTTGAGTTCAGAATTTGTCCCTGGAGAATTCATGATCCTTCACTTTCCCATGACTTGGAAGTGACCTCCTTGGGGCTTGCTACAGTTTGTCCAAATCAGGTCCCCATACCTGACAAGTGTGGGTGGGCAGCAGGGGGAGCCACTTACCTTGCTCTACATGCCACATGCTTACTCATGAAGCCTACTGTGACAACACTCTCTTGGCAACTTGGCCCCTCTGCTGGTTCAGATGGAACCTATTATGGCTCACATCTAGATGCTACCCCAAAGCCTCATGTATGTATAGGTAGGGGCCTTTGGGAGTTGACTGGATTGTTGGTGTGTGATACTGGACTGGTCTACTAGTGGGTTTAGCATATTCTGGGTACGGATAATGGATTTACTGGAAAGATCCACTCTAGGTGGGAGTGGTACTAACCACTAGGCTTGTAACCTGGGTGGAATGAAAAAGGAAAGAAGGAAATCGTGCTGCTTTCTGCCTGTACTGTCATGGACTGTTTCTCCTCTCCCATGCACCTCAGCCACGTATGTTGCCCTGCATTAGAGCTAGCCAGCTATGGACTGAAATCACAAACTATGAGCCAAAATGAACCTTACTATGTTTAACTTTTGAGAGTCAGTTATTTTGTCCCAGCAATGAGAAAGTAAGAGAGAGCCCAAAGTTTATCCAAACTGTGGAAAGCTAAGGTACGCTCTAATAGTTTGCTTCCACCCCATTTAATTCATACTCTAAACCTCAATGTCTTAATCTTTCCTAAACTTTTTGGTTGGCTGTTCTGTTATGGCTTTGGTTTTGTTTCAGTCTGAGAGGTTATTTAGAACTCTCTCCTGCCATTCATATATCTGTTTTCCCTACAAATTGTGGACCAGAGGCATATGCACTCAAGGTGAGTGTCACAGGTAGACTGACAAGGTCACCTTACAGCTCATCTACAGAATGTGCATTTTGAGTAGTTTTGATCTGTTAACCAGAGTTCTTGGAGTGTGGTGATAGGACCAGCTCAGTGTGCTTTCTCTTTGAGCCACGTGCTCTATTTCTCAGTCTTGGCTACAAAAGGCAAAAAGATGGGTTAGACAAAGTTAAGAATGGATTGAACTTTGGAGCTTTGAGGTAGCACGGTGGTCTAAGCATTTGCTGGCAAGAACAAGGAATTCAAAGCCGGGTACTGCATTCCATGCTGAGCCCAGAAAACCAGGTGCGTTGTGCCAGCCACTGTGCCAGGGCATGGCAGAGCATGTCTGTAATCCTAGCACTGAGGAGGCTGAGACAGGAGGATCACTATGAGTCCAAGCCGTGTAGAGAGACATTGTCCCAAATAAATTAATAAACCAAAGATTTTCAAAAAATGGATAGAATTTCAGTGCAGGAGTGTTCTAAGTTCTAAATCTCCACAGATAGGATACAAGAGAAGGGAAAGTCAACCTCTTGGAGAGAGAAGCTCCTGGAGTTGTAAAAATATGGAACCAATGGATGTACTAGATCCCTGAGGACCTAAATGTCATGCAAAAGAGTTGCCTTTTGGGGAATTTACGAGGAGTTTACCACGCAAAGATTTTATAGCAGAGTCTGAGAGGTTCTTAGAGGAAAATTTTCCTTGTAGGGCTTCAGAGAACAGAAGCTGGCTGAGTACACACTACAGTCCATATAAAGGCAGGTAAGACCCAGGCCAGAAGGTAATTACGGAGGGGATGAGCACAGGTGAAGAGAGAGCAGGCACTTCAGAGGTGAAGTCAGTAAGACTTAGCAGTCATGTGTATTGGGGTGAGTTGGGAGGAGACGGTACAAAATGCAGAAGAGCAAGAAAAAAGGACCAATTAAGGATAATTCCAGTGCTTCAGGCTAGCAGAACCTGGAAAATGTGAATGCCTTGATTCTCTTTAAAATAGTAGAGTGATTGATTTGCAAAAATCAATTGATTTGCAAAAATCAAGAATTGGGGAAGAAGTTGATTTTAGATAAGTCAGAGATACTAAGGAGATTCTAGTGAATATGGAATCGGAGGTGAGAATTTGGATCATTAAATAGAAATGAGAATCAGAACTACAGAACTGGTTTGTTCAGCACAGAAGAGTGCTTAACCATTGATGAGAGCTGCAGATGGTCAAGTTCAAACTATAAAGCATTTTATAGTGGAGATTTCTAGAAATGCATGTACAGGACAGAAAACAGCAACACGAAAGCACTGAAAGAGAAGGAATATGTAGGAGACCCGAGAAGATCATAAAGACTAATTAGTCAAGGTTCTATTTTTTTTTACTACAAACAACTCAAATTGGTTTAATAAAAACATATAGCTTCAATTGATTGGTAAGTCCAGGGTAGCCCAAGCTCAGAAGCATTAAGGGCCTTAAAGATGTTGACTATTTTTTTTCTACTCACTTTTTTTCTGCTTTCCCGTGTTGGTTCAGGAATTTTTTTCCGTATGGTAACAGAATAGTTGTCAGGAGCTCCACTCTATTTTCTCTAGCAAAAATCTCAATTTCTCTCCATGCAGTTCTAGTGAAGGTCTCTGTGAAGAACTGACAGCCTCTGGTGCCATGGCATTGCTTGCTCACCTCTAAGCCAATATCTGTGGCTAAGGGATTTTACCCTCTGATGCTTAAACCAAGTCGGCACTCCTCTCTGAATCCACAAGTACAGTGTGCAACACTTAAACTACATGGACTGAGAACAGGACAGGGTTAGTTCACAGGTGAAAACTGCAGGGCTATCCCAAAAAGGTGGAATGGAAGCAACAGAAATGATTGCTACCCATGATTTGAAAAAAAAAAAGGAAAGCACAAGAAAGAAGTTAGCAGTGATGAGAGTGCAAGTGATCAGGAAGATTGGTGGAGCTGGGAAATGAATGGCCAGACTTTAGACATGACCACTGAGTCATTTGCTTCTTTAAAAGGTCAGAAATATGGGAAGAAAACAGATTTTAGTAGGTAAAGAGGTGAGTGGGAATAGAGAAAACATAATAGCTTGGATTTATTTTAAAGGAGTCCATCAGTGACACCAAGTGGAGAGAATGTCTCCACCCAAATTATGTCACATGGTCCTGTGAGTGTGAGGGGAGCAAGTCCCAGAACATGTTCTAAAGAATGTCAAGCTTAAATGGAAGAGAGAACTGTAAATGAGTAAATGATGAGGAGAAAGAGCAGGCAGCTGATGAAGCTGAGATGAGGTCAGGATTGTCACAGAAGAGAGGGAGGTGACATCAGTTCAGGGGTTTCAGGACAGGCTTTTCAAGGGAGGTGGTGCCTAAGCTGAGTTTTGTAGAATGAATAGGAATTCATTTTAAGAAGCAAAATAAGGGAAGAAATGTCAAGCAGAGGTTGAACATTTATTTCAGAGACGTATGGGCACATGTTGCTGGAGAGGATAGGACAGAGGTGGGAAAGGGGTGGCTAAGGGCTTATGTGATACTCTGGGGACTGAGGCTTTGTCCAGTGGGTGATCACTGGTAAAAAGGATTTAAATCTGGTATAGACTGTATCAGTTTATGAGGTGGAAGAAAGTTTGACATGGTAGGCAGAGAGGCAAGAACAGAGTGGTCAGTTCATATGGTGGGGAGGAGGGACACAGCCCAGCAACATAACAGGACAGGGTCAAAGGAACATGGAAAGGCCATCAGAAACAGGCTGAACAGGTAATATCTGGTGATTCTTAGATGGGAGAGTGGAAAAGAGGGAAACTCTGGAGGGAAAATATGGACTCAGGGAAGGAAACAATGAGGAAAGGATAGTGGGAAGAAGAAATCCCCAGGGATGCAAGATACTGGGCCCCAGTCAGGTGGCTAAGAGCCACGTTGAGCATTGGTAGGCAGCAGGGACAGGGAGTGCAAGTGTGTACTCAGAATGACACTGAGGAGGGCAGGAGAACAGCTGTACTTGGGGCACACAGGCCTCAAGTCTGAGAGGGAAAGGAGGGTTCATGAAAAACTGTGAGCCATGGAGCCTCATCCCCCCTAGGCACTCTTCTGCCTTTTGCTTTACTGAAGTCTTCAGTGACCCCACCAGTGGTTCCAAAAGTGGGGAGCTAGGCAGACCCAGGATGATCCCAGGAGCTTCTTCAAGCTGTCACCTTCCCTGGTACCTGACTTGGGACATCTAGGATAAGGCCTGAGCATGAGGGTTGCTAGAAAACTTCATGTGTGACATTCTAAAAGGCCTGGTACCCACCTCCACAGCTAAGAATCCCCATGATGCGAGACTGAGCCCTGGAACTGTGACAGTGTGGGAGAAGTCGAGGTGGAGCGGTTTGCAGAAGATGGTGGGTGTTAAGTGACTCAGGAAAGGAGGATAAGTTAAGGAGGAGGCTGTGCCAGAAGATGTGGGGAAGATCTGTGTTCTCAGCAGTGGTGGATCTGCCTCCGTGGGCCTTTGCCAGGCTGGTGCCCACCCTCCCAGGTGCCTTTGTGTAGCGTTTCTCTTCCCTGTTTCCCTAGTGTTCACTTTATAGTGGCCAGCATTAGCATGCAGGGTAGTGAGTTTGTCAGCAGAAGAGATCACAAAATCTCAGCACATAGAAGATAATTAGGATTTATTAAATGTGACATCCATCTTTCTAGAGGAAAATAATGAAAATGGGGAGAAATCCCTGAAATTATTGACGATAGAAAGCTGAGCAGCTTCAAGAGTTGCAACAGCTTGTGTGAACACTGCCCTCTTCTGGCCCCAGTTAGACCTGCAGCTGACAGGCAACGACGTCTTTGGTGGAGGACAGGGTATTAACTAGTGCCTGAACCATCATAGGTTTCAGTCACACACACATTGTTAAATCTATCCATATGACTGATTTGGTAAAAAGTTAGCTTGAAAATTAAAATTTGGAGATTTTCCAGTTAACTGAGCTCCAAAAATTTCCTTAGAAAATACCATGATGTGCATGTAACAGTCTTGTGGAGGTAAGTTACAGAGATACAGATATTTTTCTCCTGGAATTAATTAATGAAATTTCAAATCCTGATATTTTTATACAGTTAATTGAAATGGCCAACACTTACTAAACATTCCTAGTTACTGGCACTCTTCATGTATTACATCAGCTAATTTTCACAACTACCAAGGAGACGAGAACTATTAGAGCCCATACTTAGTGGATGAGGTAACTGAAGTACAAAGAATCTAAATACCATGGTGAAGGTCATCAAAACTTTGAAGACCATACAATTAAACCCAGAATAAGTCTGTAGCCTACGTGTTACAATCATGTCAAATGCTTCATTACATACACTCCAAAAGTAGAATTTTTCCAATCTCCAAGGTGTTTATTTTCTTTTAATGGCATTGCAGAGACTCAGACCCCCTTCCAGCTTGGGCCTCTACAAATATCTGGCTCTGGTCATTTTCAAACACATATAGTCAGCCAGAAGAAGAGCACTTGGGAAATGCACTCTTGGTTCATGTGTTAGCTACTTTCTCATTGCTGGGACAGAATACCTGACATGAACAACTTACAGGAGAAGTTTATTTTGGCTCATGTTTCAGAGGATTCGGTCTATAACCAACTAGTCCCAAGGCAGAAACAGCAAGGGAGAAAGGCCTGGAGAAAAAAATGTGGCTTGTTCCATGGTAGCCAGAAAATAGAGAGTAAAAGAGTCAGGAACAGTAGCCAAGTGGTTTGCCCAAATTCCACAGACGAGTCAACTGATTTTTTTTGGATGTTCAGATCTTAGAAATATAGTGGCTGCTGCTGATAAGCTTAGGTTGATCTTAACCAAACATTTCATAGAAGGGTGAGGAGGGGTAAGCAGATCTTTGAGTAGAAAAATGGGTACTCACAGATCTATGGTTTGAACAATGAACATCTTTTCTGAAACCGATGCAGGAAGAAAAAATTGATCTGGGGTGGATGACCTCCAATATGGAACCTCCAAATGATATAGGGAAAATTGACCTCCCATCCTGAAAAGTACCTGGGATGAGTTCGTGTCCTCTAAAACCAAAGAATGAATTTTAGGAACAAACAGAGGTAATGAGCAGAACATATTTATTTAGGGAAAGAAAGCTCTTGTCCAAGAGAGGGACAGGAGAGGGGTCCCGAGTGGGTGTCCTCAGGATGCTGTCTCTTTTAGGGACTTTTATAGTGCAAAACCATGTGGCAGGGCGGGTGTAAGGTGGAAACTATGGAAACTCTCTTAGGTGTGCATGAGGTGAGACAAAACTATGGTCAACCAATGAGGTTACAAGCACCACTGCTCAGGTAAAATTGGTTAAAGCCAGTACCAAATGGGGAAGGGCGTCAGGCAGCAAGCCGGCAGGAATATGGAACAGGGTCTTTTTCTGTTGGGAGTTGGGTTACTGACTCTTTTAAGGTGATTGACACCTATTTAGAATTTATTTATTTATTTATTTATTTCTTGTTTCAGAATCTTTATTTGTTTATTCACTCATTTTTATGGCCAGCTCAGCCCGCCCCGAGGGCAGGGCTGGTGCAGCATGTGGTGTCGGGGATCGAACCGCGGTCCCTGAAGCCACCCAAGCTTTCCCAAGCAGGCACTTTAGACCACTGAACCATCCCGCCAGGCCCCCCTATTTAGAATATCAATCCCTGATGCGCATTCCTAGCGAAGTATGTGCTACATTTGTTTCTTCTTTTTTCTTGAGATCTGGCCCACAGCAGGGATGTCTGTCTCCTGTAAAGCTGTAAAATCACCTTGTCTTCCATCTTGTCTCCTTGAGGGCCTGGCCCTGTCTGACTGCCTATAATATTTCATCTAATTTAGCTGCCTATAATAAAACTTTAAGACTATCCAGTCTCTGCAAAGGAATCTAAAAATTGGGGGATATGTCTTCTTCTTCCTCTTCCTCTTTCTCTTCCTCTTCTTCTTCCTCTTCCCCTTCCCCTTCTCTGTCTCCTTCTTCTTCTTCTACCTCTCCAGCTCCTCGAAATGTCTTCTGATCCTCTCTTGATCCAAGGTCCCAAGACATGCAGCATAGAAATGAGCTTGCATTCAATGTAATGATTGACATTACTGACTTTATTTGCCTTTGGCCTTTTAGCACTTTCTTGACTGATACAGATTTTTCCTTCTTAGAGTTAATGGAGATCTACACTTTTACTTGTATCTTCCTTCTTCCTCACTTTAGTCTCAGTAGCCATCTGGTGGTAAGGAGGTACTATCTTCAATTCTTAACCAAACTTGCATTCTGGACTAGTTTAAATTCTTAAAATTGTATTTTGTATTTTATTATGTAATGCTTAAAATATATGAAACAGGAAATATATATATATATATATATATATATATATACACAACATAGTTATTCAGCAACTAAATAAAATATTAGCAATTTCCAAATATATTTATGTTAATGATTTCTACATTAATTTCATTGTTTGTACAATTTATTTTGTTTTGTTAAAAGGAGCATCCCTTAGACCAATTAAATTTAGTGGAGATTACCTGAGCAAATCAAAGCAAATGAAAAGGATAAGCAAATTCCCACCATGTGTAGGTTGGGAATGAATAGATTCTTTTAATAAAGACTTTTAAATGCTTTTTAAAAATCTTACAAAAGTTTATTCCAGGCACCAGCGATGCAGAGAATATGATAAACTTAACATAGATTACATACTCTATAATAACAAGATAAAATTGAAAGGTAATATTATTAATAAAATACATCAAATATAGAAAAAAGTTGGTTTAAGGAGTAAGTTCCTGTCTAGGTACTGATTAACTGTGTATATTTTTCCAGTTTGGTAGCCCTTATTTCTATCAACTTTTCAATAGCAAATTTCCATATGATTACATGACATTTATAGTTCAGTCTCACTACAAACAAGTACTATATAAATTGAGGAAAAGAAAATTCCATCTTGAAATGACATTTTAGCTCCATTTGAGCTATTGTTTTTAATTCATTCTGACAGAGCTAAACAATAAGTGAATCCAACCATATCATTCCGTATTTCCACATTTCAATATGACAGTATTGCGGTTTAAAGTGTGGTGTCGTGGAAGGTCTTACCATAATTATAACATTCGAGGAAGGCCTAAATTCCTTACATATACTAAGTACCATGCTTGATAATTTATATTGCAAAATTCAATTTGTCACTTACATTTCACCTCTTAACCATTTATGTGTGAAGCTAAATGTGCATGCATGCACCAGTTCATACAAACTCACGTATGTGACTTTTATGAATCCTGATTGCTAGGATTACAGGCAGCAAACACCATGCCTGGCTTCCATTTGCATTTATAACATACAGAATATGGTCTATCTTTGTCAGTGTTCTATGTGCACTTTACAAGAATGATCATTCTGCTATTGATTTTTTTTTTTTTTTTTTTTTTTTTTTGTGGGACCGGGGTTCAAACTCACGACCTTGCACTTGCCCAGCAGGCACTTGTGCCTCAGAGCCAGCTCCCCAGCTCCCTGCTATTGATATTGATGGTAGTATATAAATGCTATTTAGGTAAAGATGGTTGGTAGCATTGTTCAAGCCTGCAATGCCCTTATTGACTTCATGCCTACTTGTTCTTTGATTACTGGGAAAAGAGTGTTAGATCTCCAACTCTGGTTATAGATTTGGCTATTTATTATCTATGTTCTTTCAGGTTTTGTTTCACCTGTTTTGAAATTCTTTGCTAAGTGTGTATAAATTTCAGATAATCACTTCTTCTTAGTGAACTGAATCCTTCATTACCATAATGATTTCCACTTAATTTATTTTTTTTTTTCTTGTATTTTAGGGAAGGGTCTACAGGGTCTCACTACTAGATCAGACTCATAGTGATCCTCTTGTTTACAGCCTCCCAAGAAATTTCCACTTAATTTCTGAAATGTTCTTTTGTTTAAAGTCTACTTTGCCTGTTAATAACATGGTGATTCCAATACAGTATGTTTTCTGCATCTTTCCACTTTTAACCCATATTATCTTCATATTTAAAGTGGACTTCTTGTTTTTCACCCTAATTTTTATTGCTCTGTCTTCTAGTTAATAACTTTTTGATTACTGGAACATATAGTATTATTCTGTTGATTTGTGTTTGAACAGTAGTATTAGCATTTTATCTATAGATTTCTGGCCATATCTTTTTGAAAATTTTTGTTGGTTACAATATACAAATCTAAACTTTTCACAGAGAGGGATGGGGAAATAGCTCAGTAGAAAAAGTGCCTGCCTTGCAAGTGCAAGGTCCTGAGTTCAGTTCCTGGCATCACAAAAAAATAAATAAAATAAAATACACCTGTAAACTTTTCACAGTGTTGATAAGAAGTCTATACTCTCACCATCAGTGGAGAAGGGTTCTTTTTGTCCCCCCCATAGCCCCCTCAGGATTTGTTATTGGTTTACTTATTGATGATAGCCATTCTTTCTGGAGTTGGATGTAATCTCAATCTTATTTGCATTTTCCAATGGCCAGTGATGTTGAACACTTTTCTTATATTTAATTGCTGTTTCTACTTCTTCAGCTGTGAAGTGTCTATTTATTTTGGATTCTCATTTTTGGATTGGGTCTTTGGCTTGGGGGAAGTCTGCTTCTTTTTTGAGATCTTCATATAAGTTCTACACATTAGTCCTTTGAGGAGTTCGTAAATTTTTTTCCCATTCTGTTGGTTTTCTTTTGCTGTGCAAAAGCTTATTAATTTGATATGATCCCAGTTGTTGATTCTTTGTAATATTTCCTATGTGATTGTATTTTGTTCATAAAGTCTTTTCCTATGCTGATGTCTTTAAGAGTTCTACATAATCTATCTTCCAGCAAATTTAGTGTTTCTGTTTTAATATTTAAATCTCCAATCCATTTTTATTTTAGTTGAAGTGCATAATGCGAGGTATAAGATGATATGGGATTGGATTCTGGGGGGTTTGTTGACAGCCTGTTCATGGTTCCCTGATCCTGGACATCTTGAGTGATTGTTCCTTGCCCCGTCACTGTGGTAGTTTAACACTGGGAGGTAGAACTGACCCGAGCCTCAGTTGGGCCCTCCCTAAAGTGGCACCTGAGGAAGCATGGTGTCCAGGAGACACAGCAGCTACTTGACCTGAAGTCACTCAGCAGCTGATGCAGCACGCAGCATCCACTGCTCTCTTCCAATGATGTGCTTCTCCTTGGAGGTCTCTGGAGTCACTCGCCCTCTCTGTGTCTGTGTAGATTTGATCTTTTTCCTTTCAAGAGCCAGGAGCTGGGAAGAAATTGCAGGTTGACCTTTTTTTGTGTGTGTGGGTGTGCTGTGCTCTGTCTCTTTAGTTTCTCTGTAGGCTCCAATTCTTCCTTCAGATTCATCCTGAGTTTCAGGAACCCCTGATTTCCCTCTTTCTTCCCTAAGTTGTTATTCCAGTGTCTGTATACTGAATCTTGGAGAGGATACTTTATTCCTGTTTATGGTTCACTATCATCCCTAACCCTCTTTTTAAAAAAGAGGCTTAACAATTAGAAATATTTGTGTTTGCAGTTAATCAGATATTTATCATTTCTAATTTTCTTTATTCCATTATACAGATTCAAATTCCTATTTAGTATTCTTTCCACTTTTAAAAAATCCTCTTTAGTTCTTTTATTGGTGACATCCAAGGAACAGTTTACCTAGATTTAACTTGCCTAAAAATATTTTTAATTTTTGTGTCTGATTTTGAAAAAAAAATCCTGAATATAGATTCCAGATTAATAGTTGGGTTTTCTTTTAAGATTTTAAAGATGTCATTCAAATTTTTTTTTGGTTTCATTGTTTCTACTAAGAAATCAGAAGAGGGGCTGGGAAATTATCTCAGAGGCATAAGCACCTACTTAGCTCCATATGCTGTGCTGGCCTGGCAAAGCTGAGTATGCAAGTCTGGTCCCAGAACCTGTTGCACCATGCTGGCCCAGAACCAGGCATGTTGGTTGTAAGACTAGTAACCTGGACACTGATACAGAATGGTCACTGTGAGTTTGAGACCAACCTATGGGCTATAAAAGTGAGCACAAGGCCAGCCCAAACTGCCTAACAAAACCCTGTCTTGAAGAAAAAAAAAAAACAGAAAAAAGAAATCAGTAGAATATTTGCCTCAGTTCCTCTATATATAATGTGCATATGTGTTTTTCTGGCTACTTTAATTTTTGTTTTTAACTTATTTCCAACAATTCATTTATGATACATTTTTTGAGGTTGTTTCCTTTTATCTCATTTGTATTTTGCTGAGCTACTTGAAACAGTGATTATATAACTTTTAAATCAAATTTGTAACATTTTTGGCCATTGTTTCTTTAAATATCACTTCTAAGTACCACTGAGTTCTTCTGCACATACATTTATACATATTGTTCCACAAGTTTAACCCCCTGTCTGTGTTATATTTGGGATAATTTTAATTTCTATATATTTAGGTTTACTTATCTTCTTTTGTGCAATGTCTAAGCACATTGAGTCTAAGCACATCCTTTGAGACAGGATCTTGCTATGCAGTTCAGGCTGGTGTTGAGCTCACTGTTGTAGCCCAGGCTGGTTTCAAACTTGCACCAATCTTCCTGCCTTAGCCTCCCAAGTGCTGGGATTATAGGTGTGTGCCACCATGCCCAGCACCTTAAAACTTTAAAGTTCTATCTTTATTATACACCAATTTCTACAGATGTTTGTATTTAATGAACTTTATCTTGTATTATATTGATTTATTTTTGTATTCATGTTTTATGATTTTTATTATTATAGCTTACTGTATGCTAACATATAGCAAGGTTAGTTTTTCTACACATTTATGGTTTTTTTTATTATTATAATATTTTCCTATATTTTGCTGTTCTTATATAGTTTTTATTCTTATATATTTTTTCTGACTTTCAAGTTTAAAGTCAGCTTGTTCAATTAGAACAAAATTCTATCAACATTTAAAAAATTGTATTTATAGTTTAACAGGAATGATTAACATTTTTTTTTCATGTTATATCTTCCTATGTGTGGTTTGTCTTTTCATTTTTAAGTTTCTTTTTGCAACCCTAAGTAGCATTTTAAAGTTTTCTTTCATATACATCTTATTCTGTACTATATTTATCTTTAGGCATCTTGCTTTGTTATTGTGGCTATTATAAATGCCATCCTGTCATTATTGTATATTCTAGGTGGTTATTGCTTTTATGCAATAAAACTATTATTCTGTGTCAGTCTTGCCTCAGTTACCTCATTGCACTTTCTTATTATTGCCGTTCCTTGGTTCCTATCCTTTCAAATACACAGCATATCTGAAAAATGGTGTTTTGTTGAGTTTAGGTGTTCCATTTGCTAATGTTCTGATATTGCCTGTATTTTATTTTATCTGTACTTTTAAATACTTTAAACATATTGCTTTAATAATTTTTTCATATTGTGCCATTATCTATAGTTTCTGAGTATAAAGTTTTCCCATTTCATCTGCTGGCTGCAATTCAAGGTAGTTCCTTTCTTCACGTAGTTAGATGTATTTTACCATGAGCTCATTTTCAGGAGGAATAGTCTTGCGGTGAGTCCTAGGGGCCTGACTTGTGCAGGTCTCTATATCATTTGGTTCACATTTCCTTTTGTGGGGTCCATTCCTGGATAATTTTTGTGTTTATTTTTTGACTATAACTTCCTTTAGTTATGGTTGGGAGAAAGTTTGACTAACACCCACACAGAGTGCAATTTTGGAAATTTGATTTTTGGAGGTTTAGTCTTCTCCCACACACAACATTGGGCAGATGGTCAACTTCCTGCCGCACCCTTAGTCCAGTGGGCAGAGTTTTTCTAGTCTTTATTTCATGGTGGGAACAGTTTTTTGACTTTCAGTTTTATTTATCACCTGCAGGATGGAAGCTGAATCCTCTGTCCCTGTGGGTCTAAAAACCCCTTTGTGATGCCAGTCTATGTTCCTGATATCCCTAGAACCAGTTGCTTTCAATAGCTGCTCAATTTTATGAGCTTGAATTTCTATTTATTTCTTGGGATCTGAGAATTTTCCTTGCTTATTATTGACTTTGACTATGAAATAATGATGATGATAATGGCAGCAATAACATTGTGATTACATTTTATCCAAAATTTACATGAGTTTGCCGTATATTGGGAAACATCTCACATTGATTTAATCTGAGTCGTTGACCTATTTCCTGATGAGCCATTAAGTAATTTTGACATATGTCCTTTCTAGTCACAGAGACAAGGGATCGTGAATCCTTGCAAACAGAAGACCTTAGGTGTCTCTGTTCATTCATTCACTCAACGACTTTTTCCACACTCTGCCTTCTACTTCATATAACAACATTTATTGAGCATCTATTTTGCCCCAGGAAGTGATGCTGTCATTCAATATCTACAACTTCATAAAATTAGGTCACATCTTACAAAGCTGTGGCCTGGAGAGTCATTTTAATGCACTATGATGTGTATTTAAAATAGAGGGAGAAGCATTATATTTGCAGGGAAATGTTTAAAGGTTCTGTGCAAAGGTGAGAAATGGGGATGTTGTTCTTTTATGTATCCTAGAAATAACAAGGAGGACCAGCAAAGTAGGCAGCAGAAGCTGGGAGGGAGAGCACTGTGCTGGGTGTTAAGGCCCTTAGCTGCTTTTTTTGCTTACCAGTGTGGCAGCTTGCAACCTTCCCAAGGTCCTGATCCAGCAGTTCTGGAGTGGGTCCCAATTATCTGCATACTTGGGAGCGCCTTCAGGTGATTTTAATGTAAAATTAGGAGTTGTGACTGATTTTGGAAACAATATCATACTCACTTTTTACTTTACTTGAAAATAAATCTCTGAAAGTGACAACTTTTTCTGCTCACATGTATCCCCCGTTTGCTATGTGCATCTCTGAACAGAGAGCTGTGTGCTATACATAGTGGGTAGAGTGGGAGAAGTCTGAAGTTGATGGGAAACTAGTAAGTGTCCCTAACTGGGTTACCCACATATATTTAGGAACTAATTACATGACTTTGGGGTAACTCATTTAGGCTTGTCCCCCAGTGTAAATGTGCCTCAATGCCCTCAACTATGAAGTAAAGCAGATAATTTCCAGATCTTCATTTCTAGTCCAACACTTCATAGTTGCCCAGGAGAAGACTCTCTTGGTTATGGTTGCCCTTGTTGCTTTTGTTATTAACATTATTATGTAATCTCACTGATTTTAGAGGCTTAGCTAGTATTTTCTTGAAAGAAAAGTACTAGTAGGCTCAAATAACAACAGACTAGTTTTTCTGTCATCCAGTATTCTAATTAAGTAATGGTGATTGATGGAACAGCTCAACCAGTTAGATAGCCTGTCTTTACACCCTCAATTGTTACATTCTAAAGTGATGAAGCTGAGTTTTACGATTTTAGGAATCTACCTTATTGATTTACAGTCACACCACAGGGGGGTGTGTGGGCAGGCACAGAAGTGTGAATAGTAATTGTTAGCGAGCCCATTTGGAGGATGACAGGGAGATTCTCAGAGGCCAAGTTTCCAAATGTTTCTCATTAATTATATTCAAAACAGACTACCAGCCTAAAAACCCCAATTAGGGCTCAGCACATGGCACACACAGCCAGGGTGGTAAACTTCCTGATGTGCTGGTTTTCATTTTGGAAATTAGAGTAGTACAATGGAAAAAATGTGGTCTTTGGAGCCTGGAAGACTGGGATCAAAATCTGGCTCTTTCATTTACCAACATGAGGACAGTGGGCAAATTATATGGCCACGTGGTACCTCAGTATTTATTTTCAGAAATATAGAGGTAATGGTGATAACCACATCAACTTGAAAAAGCTAGCGTACAGATAAGTCAACACCTTGTGGACATATTTATTTGCAGCAAGGCAAAGATTTGATCCATCGTAATTTATTTTCAGAAATATAGAGGTAATGGTGATAACCACATCAACTTGAAAAAGCTAGCATACAGATAAGTCAACACCTTGTGGACATATTTATTTGCAGCAAGGCAAAGATTTGATCCATCGTAACGAATGTCAGTGAAAGTTGAGGCAAACCTCAGGCTTCTGTTGATATGCAGTGGCCGTGTTGGCTATTCCTTGTCTAGACAAGAAGCCATTGTCTAGCACTGCCTGGTCCTTCTACATGGAAAGTCGGTCTTGTCCAGGGCACAGCCATCTCTCATGGGTGGTCCAGTAAAGACTAAGCTGAGCATCCCAAATAAAGGTTTCCAAGGTCCAAACAAAGACTGCTAGATGAGGTAGGTGATTGGTGGTTTTCTTTCTTTCCAGAGCTTGGCCCCTCTTCTGTTTGGTCCTTTTGTTTTCTTCTTTCCTACTCCTGTTCCCCAGCCAAGTAGGCATTACTTAGCTGGAGATCATTCTCAGGACCTGGAGCCCTTCATTGAGCCTGACCTGAATCCCTGCCCCCGTTTCCTTATCTCACCCTGTCTCTTACCACCACCCCCCCCCCCCCCCCCCCCCCCCCCCCCCCCCCCCCCCCCCCCCCCCCCGAAGTGGAGCCCTTATCATTTGCTTGTCTTTATCCTTCCAGGATATGGCAAGGACTCATCTGAGGATGAGCTGCCTGGATTCCAAACTGAAGAGGCTCATCCTAGCTAGGACCTGGTGGGTGGCCCCCTGGGAGTATTGTTCCCCAGGCAGAATCTCTTTTTTCACACTTGTTGCTGAGGAAAGTGTCTAGAACAGAAACATGCCAAGTTGGCATGACTTCATCTTAGCTAGCACTGAACAGTCGAGTCCATTTAGGTTTTATTTAAAAGAACATGGAGCTTAGTAGACTGCAGAGATAAGAAGCAAGAGCAAAGAGATCAAAGCTGTGTTTTGTTCATGTAAGGAAATTTGATATATTGAGACTGCTGAGTTGTTACTGAGTTTTTCTTGTTATCATTGAGAGAAGGAGAACAAAACCAATTCATTGAGTGCAGCTTGAACAATGTGACGTTCAGTGAATTTTTCTTAACTGGCTTTAGGTACTTTCATTTTACACTTAATTTTTTTTTTTTTTCATCTTTTTGAGACAGGGTCTCACTATGCAGCTCAGGCTGGCCTTAAGCTTACTTTTGTAGCCAGGCTGGTCTCATACTTGCACTGATCCTCCTGCCTCAGCCTTCCAACTGCTGGGATTATAGGCCTGGGCTACCACACCTGACTCAAATAATTTTTTAAGCCTCTGAAAATGCAAGCTTTTCTAGTCACATATATCCTTGCTTTGTTCTGCATACTTATGCATACAGAACTATACATTACTTTGGTGGCCCTCACTGGAGAAATGTGAAGCTTATAAGAAACTAGTGGGGCTACTATCTTCATTTTCTCATGCCACTTAACAAAGAGCCAGGAGCTGGGTGCCTTAAAACAGCAGGTATATATTGTCCCAAGGCTCTGAAAAATGGAAATTCAAGATCCTTCTGAACACACAAGAGAAGAATTTTTCCTTGGTCTCTCCTAGTTTCAGATGATTCCTAGGCTTTTGGTGGCATAACTCCCATCCTCACACGAGCATGTTCTCTGTGTATGTCTAAGTCAAATTTCCCCATTACAGAAGACTGTCTGTCATGTTGGACATTCTACTATACCATGACCTTGTCTAACTATTATATGTACAGAAACTCCAAATAAAGTCATGTCTTGAGATACTGGGAGTTAGGAATTCAATATATGAAATTTTTGGAATGGGGAATGCAGTTCAATACATGACAGCCATGGCTGTGCCCTACAGACAAGATTCCATGGAACCCTGGCAGTCTGCCATGCATTGTGGTTCCCTGATGTTAGTTTCCATGAGTTTGAAACAAGACCAAGGTGCTGGACAGGGCTACACAAAGATTTGACTCCCCCACCAGTGGAAAGTCGTTGAATGTTCACAATTGAAGGGTGATCAGGCCTTACAAAGCTCCTTCCAAGTGTAGCACCGAGAAGTGGAACAAAAGTGGGACAAGGTGGTTGTAATTATTCATGCAAGTGTGGGCCTGACCTGCATCTTCATAGTGCTAATAGGAACACAGAACAGATGACCTGGAGATAGATCCATAATGTATATGTCAGGATACCTAAGCAAAAGGCACTTAAGCTATGTGCTATTTAACAAAGAAATTGTCCCTTGGGCATTGCTGGCAATGAAAACGGACATTTAAGTTTCTGGAGATGGGCACATCAACTTTGGAACAGAGTGTCTTGTTGTCTAGAAAGTCCCCAAAGTAAACAATCTAGTTACACAAAAATATTTTTCTTGAAATAAATGGTCAGGACATCACCGACCTAAGCTTGGAAGCTGTAGAGTGAGATGGACAATGGCAGAATGTGAGGAACATGTTCCTGAAGTAAGAATTTGGTCTGAATTATCAATTTTCCATGTATTAGTTTTCTATTTGCTGCTGCCACAAGGTACCACAAATGCAGTAGTTTTAATAACAGAAAGTCCTTCCCTTCCCTTGCTGTAGTTTAGAAGTCTGGTGTGGTTTTCACAAGAACATAATCATCAGGGGTTGGTAGGGCTGACCCTGTCTCTGTAGCCTGTAAAACTCTACCCTCCACTTGAAAGGCTGCTCCCTGACTCCATGACTCATGATCTCTCCCTGCACTTGTAAGACCAGCAATGTAGTAACACCCCAGTTCTACTTCCACCATCACTGGTCTTTTCCTGTTTTGCTTTCCCCTGCTACTGTTAAGAACCCTTACACTGGATCCCACTGGGTGGTCATAGGCACTCTCCTTATGTCATGCTTCACTGATAAGCAAGCTGAATTTCATATGAAACCTTAATTTCCATCTGTTGATACCTTGAATGCATTCACAAACTCTGGAGTTACAAGGTATAGATCTTTGGATGCCATCATGCTTCCACCTCTCATGGTGTTGAAATTAATACAGAGCTGAAACACAGGGCTGGAGAGTACAGTTGGATGATCTAGACCTTGGCGAATCCAGTGAATCAGGTGGATTTCTCCTGAAAGAAAGAAGGTTTTCAGGGTGAGTTATTCTGGGGTAGCACAGACAGGTCTCACTCTAACAGAGAAGAACAGTCTTTCCTGTCTTCTTCTGGGAAGAGCAGCTGGGTGGCCCGGGTTCTACTGGCTGATTTGTCCTAAGATTATCTTTGAAGTGTGAGGTGAGGCAGACGCCAGTCGGAGATTGGAGTTTTAGGAACTTCAAGCCCAAGGAGGGGCACAGTTGAGTGTTATTGCCAAGCGTTCAGGAAACATTGCCATCTGTCCTGTTGAGGAGCCAAGTTTCCCGGTGTCAGTGATGGGGAGTAGATGCCAGTAAGTCTCCAGTCCCAGTGAATCTTTATGTGGGTAAAACACATGCTAGAGAAATGAGTTCTAAGTGAGGGTGAGGTGAACCAGAGGCTATGTGTGCAGCCATAAAACCACAAGTGGCCAGCAGGAGAGATAAGCTTCCAGTTGGGCTGGGACTCCTTTGAGGTCCCCAGGAATAGATGACAGACCAGCTGTCCAACTAACCCCATGCAGGTGAAGTACTAAATAAGCCTTTATTTTCGGTTACTGGAGCAGACATCTCTTTTGGTTGGAAAAGAGTCTCCAGGATTTAGAGGTCATGGAAGATGATCTTGGAAGGGAATCTACTTTAGCTACAGAAGTGGACTAAATTCTGACACCTCGGGGATGCACTTCTAAGAGGCCTGATGAAGAAAGATCTAGCCCTTTGGTTTCTGGGGTTGGAGCAGTGTACTAAGTAAGAAGAGGATCCTAGCAATGTTTAGATGTTAGGCTTTTGGGCCCTGAAAAAGCCTCTGGGTCTTCTGGTTATGAGATTGCCCCATCAATCCCAGGCCTTCTTGCCAGGGAGGCTCCCTTACCAGAAAACAGAGAAAACATATTGGTAATGTTCTTGTGTGATCCCAGGAAAGATACATTTATGAAGAAAAGCTTTTGCTCCCAAGGTCATCTCACCTTTCCTCTGTACCACATTGAACTCTTTCCTTACATAGATTATCTACTTTTTCCTTACTCTTTTTTTTTTCTTTTCTTTTTGAGAGAGGGGTTCATATATAGTTCAGACTGACCTGGAACTCACTATGTAGCCCATGCAGGTCTTGAACTTACAGCAATCCTTCTGCTTCAGTGTCCTGAGTTCTGAGGTTATTAGGCATATATCACCATGTCTGTCAATCATTTCTAAACAAGAAAAACATTGTTAGAGTCTTAGTCTCAGACTCTAGCCCACAAGTATTCATGATGTTATATGCTCCTAAGATTTGATAGTCTAAAATGCATCTCCAGGACAAACCCAAGTGATTTTCCACTGCAGCAGAAAAGAGATGGTAATGAGCTCAAAAGGACTCTGCTCACATCTCCTGCTTCTGGAGTAGAGAGGGTTAGTGCCAGTACTCAAGATGGTTCCAAAAACCAAAAAGATACACAGCTACTTTCTCTTAGTTCACTGAGAAGAGAGATTTGTACTAATAGTGTTTAGACAAGGTATCATGTCTGCATCTTATATTTGGAAAAACTACTATGAAGACAACAATATGCAACATATTAATTATTATAACTGTCCTACTAACCTGCTGTAAAATTCTCTTTGCTATTTCTTTCTCAAAAATAAAATAAAATAAAATAAAATAAAAAAGAAGGAGGGGTAGAAGGAGAAGGAGAAGAAGAGGAAGAGAAAGAAGAAAAAGGAGGAGGAAGAGGAGAAAGAGATGGAGGAGAAGGAGAGAACAGCTGGCCAAATAGCTCAGCAGATTAAAGCATTTGCTCAGGCAGATGCAGAGGCCAGGTTCGATCCCTGGCCCCTGCCATGCCCACCCCACCCCTAGGGTATTCTGAGACAGCCTTTAAGACTGGGTGTGGTGGCACACATGCCTGTAATCCCCGCTCTTGGGAGGCTGAATACAGGTTGATCACTATGAGTACGACCTACTGTAATGAGACCCTGTAGACCCTGTACAAAAAACAAGGTGGGGGGGTGGGGTGGGGGAGACAGTTCTGGGGCACAAGTGCCTATCTGGCAAGTGCAATATTCTCAGTTCGATCCCCAGTTCCACTAAATAAATAAAAATAAAATAAAACATAAAAAACAAACAAACAACAAAAACAAAAAGATGGTTCTAAAAGGTGTTTCATTATAGTCATGCCTTTCCTGAGGACATGATTATTTGTACCTTTACCTCTAGCTCATTCATTGAGCTATATCCTGTGAATTTCAGGAACTGAGTAAAGACAATGAAACTCTTGGGAAATTGTGATTATGAGGTCATTTGTGAGTGATTTCAACCTTCAGAGGATTGACTAGAAATTATATGAGTTCAGAGAAAGGAGAAGGGGCTGTAAAGGGCTTGGCAAAAGAAGATATATATTTTTTTAAAAAAAGCTTTTAAAATCATTGCTTTAGGGACAGAATCTGGGGATGTGGCTCAGTTGTAGAGCTCTTGCCAGCATGCACAAGGCCCTGGGTTCAATCCCTAGCACATGAGGTTGGGGGAGGAAGGAAGAGGGAGAAATGGTGGGGAAGGAGGGAAGAGAAGGGAGGAAAGAGACAGAGGGAGAGAGGGAGTGTGAGAGAGGGAAGGGAGAGAAAGAGAGGAGAGAGAGATAGAGAGAGAGAGTGAGAGAATTATTTCTGGGTTCAAGTGACTGAGTTCCTGCTTCAGCCTCTTTAGTAACTGAGACTCTTTGAAATCAGTTTTTGAAGGGATTACTTTAAAAGATACAGGGTACTTTGGGTGGAGCAGGAAGTGAAAATAAAAAAATACCTTTTTTTTTTGGCTCAGGCTGTTTGAGGGCAGGTCTGGAGATCAAACCACCTTCACCTGCACTTAACTGGATTGACTGCACAGGTGCTTAAGCCACTGAGCTAACCCGCAAGCCCCAAAGTGAGCATAAAGAATATAATAAATAAATATAAGGGGGTGGAGAGAGAGCACAGTAGAATAAGTGCTTGCCTAGCAAGCCCAAGGGCCTGAGTTCTAATTCCTGCTTCTGCCAAAAAGAAAGAAGGAAAGAAAGGAAGAAAGAAAGAAAGAAAGAAAGAAAAAAGAGAAAGAAAGAAAGAAAGAAAGAAAGAAAGAAAGAAAGAAAGAAAGAAAGAAAGAAAGGAAAGAAAAAGTATATATGGTGTATGTGGGTATACACATATATAGTCAAAGTTTCCCTATTTCCCGATACTTTCCCTAGAGGTAGACTTAAGTTAAAGAATATTTGACTACCACTGACAGCCAGTCTGCTTGCGTCTTTGTTGATGGATGATTGATGTTCTTTTAAGAACAGCAGTACCTAGTGTGCATGTTTCACTGTATTCTCTGTGATGCATTTTGTGGCCACTCTTTCCAACCACTAAATCCTCACAAAGAAGACTTCACTCACCATGTTTCAAAGAGGGAGAACATTGGAGACCAAGAGTAATTACATAATGTTAGCCACCTCTCCCCAAACCAAGAATGCACAACAATCTTGAGAGGACTTCAGGCTACCACAAATGCATGGGTTGTGAGTTTGAGCCAAGAGAACCAAAATCTGAGGAAAATGGGAAGCCCAGCTGGCCTGTACGCTATAGGGTAAATGGATACTGGACCAGAGGCAGGGCTGTCCCTCCTTCAGGCTGATGGGCAAGGAAGGTGCTCAAGGTACCCCCAGAAACCATTCTGATGGCACTGACAGCAGCAGAGTTTACAGGCTGTGGACCAACGACACAGATGGACTAGCACTTCTCAGATAGGTTTCCTGACCAGAAAAGAACTCCTGCTTGGAAAGGTTATGAGGGAAAGATCCCAATTTTTCTTCCCCTGCTGTGAAATCAATTAAAAACAGAATGGATGCAAAATGGTTTTATAACCTCCTCCACCTCCTGGCTTTTCTTTCTGGGGATGAGCCAACTCTGAATGGGGAGACAGGAGTCTCATGGTCTGAAAATTCTCCAGCAGTTTAAGTAACAGTGACCTATTGCTCCAGCTCTCCTCAGGGGATCTGAGCTGGAGGAGACTGTGTCTCCCAGAAAATGGGCCGATGAAGGAGGACTGAGGAAGGCAGAATGCGGGAGGGCCAGTGCCACATCTTGGCTTTGTTGCCCTCCGTTTTGTTGAGAACTTGCCTGACAGGGAAAACAAAGCATCTAGATTTTAAAAAGAATTTATTTCCAACAAAATAATTTCAAAGGCTTATTATGCTAACACATCGTTGTGTTAGATGAGTCAACATCAGTAATCTTCATTCCTGCTTTGATCTACAAAAAGTGATGATGCATAACTTTTATTGAGTACCACTTGCAGTCAGAAACATTATTAGGCACTTTCTTAAATGAGCTCTAATTCATATAACCAGTGAAGATTAAGTAATATTTTCCTCAATCTAAATATAAGGCTGGTAGGTGTCAAAGGTTTTAAGTAACCTACCTAAGTTTAAAGTCAGCAGGAGGCAAAATCAATATCCAAGTCTTCTTTTTCCTTCCCAATACATTACAGTAACAATAACAACAGTAGCAGCAGCAGTAACAGCTCTCATTTATTAAACTTTAACAGTGTACCAGATATTTGGCATACATTATTTGAAACCTGTGAAGGTTTCAAGCTCTCTTATGGATGAACAGGTCATAGGGAAGGACATAGCTCAAGGTCCTAGGGCTTACTTGGTGAGATCTGGCCTTGAACATACTCTGTAGGGTCTTTGATGCCAAGCTTTTCATGCTACCTCATGGGCCTAGAAAATTCTCTCATCACTAGGTACTTCCAATGGATGCTCTGTGACCAGAGAGGGGCCAGCTTATTGTGTTTTTTTTTTTTTTTTTTGTGTGTGTGTGTGTCTTTTTGAGACAGGGTCTTGTTATGCAGTTCAGGCTGGCCTTGAGCTCACTTTTGTAGCCCAGGCTGGTCTCGAACTCGCAGCGATCCTCCTGCCTCAGCCTCCCAAGTGCTGGGATTGCAGGTGTGCCACCATGCCAGGCGGCTTCCAGCTTATTGTTGATGGGGGATTGAGGCTACACTGGGCTGTGTGCAGAGCCCACAAGCAGCCTCTGCCAACACACATTGCTCTCAGAAAGATGTAGTGTTTCCTAGGGTCTCAGCCAACTTGGCAGAGGCCTTTTAGACATCTTGAGGGACATGGTTCTGAGCATCTCAAGTGCAGTGAGAGACTAAAAAAAAAAAAAAAAAAAAAAAAAAAAAAAAAAAAAAAAAAAAAAAAAAAAAAAAAAAAAAAAAAAAAAAAAAAAAAAAAAAAAAAAAAAAAAAAAAAAAAAAAAAAAAAAAAAAAAAAACAGGACATGTTGCTTCATACCACAGAGCTGCCTCCATTTGTCCCAAAGAAAATTTGTACCATGGCTAAGAGGAACATTACCAAGGGAGTGTGACATGAACCAAAACATAAGGACAGACAAAGGGAAAGGAGCTCAAGGCAAGCCATGAAAGCTCTTTCTTTCCAACAGCAAGAGGAAAGTCAGACACTAGAAGCTAACAGTTTCCTCCAGGGATTAGGCAAGACTAGAATTTTCTCTGTCTTTAAAAATTTCAGAGCAACTTTAATTGAAAGCATCTTGTTTGAGAATAGTCTCAAAGTATTCTGAGTATAGGAAAATGTTTGGATAATCAACTTATTCTACCTGCAAGGGTTTTTCCTTTCCCTTAATATTTTTATGCATACAGTGTCAGAAGAAGCCGACTCTCCTGAGTCTCATCTTGTCAGGGCCAAATCTGGCTTTGACTAGGCAGAAGCCCAGGCAGAGCTCACACTGGGTTAGTCAGGTGCCAGGTGTGTTACTGTAGCAATGAACACTTGCAATGCCTCTAGCCAGCATTCCAGGATCAGATTCTTCCAGCCTGTATGGGGAGAACATCCTTCTCTGGCTGCCATTCTTACTACAAATCTAGTTCTTACTTCACATTAGCAAATTATTTTTTGTTTCATTTAAAAACACATAAAATAATAATATTAACTTTATGGGAGATTATCAAAGAGGCAAAGAGTTACAAGAAAGCAGCATGCATTTTGTGGGTGTGAAAAGAGGCTGAATTTTGGCTTTTAGGTAGGCAAGCCTACCCCAGGCAGGGTTTCAGTGGTGCCTTTCAAGTCTATTTTTTATCTGTGTGCTGCCTGGGGCTTAGGTAGGAGTACCAAACCTCGGAAGTCATACAAAGGGCAAAATGACCCTGCTGGTGATCATTTAAGGACATATTTTTGGACAAATGAAAGGAAATATCCATTTATAGCCTATAAATGGAACTCATTACTCCCATATGGTGCTCAAGAGGTAAATTAAAAATGGTTCCTAGAAGAGGCCATATAGAGTTACATAATTGTCATTAGGGTGAACTTATAAAGACTTAGTTACTATGTTCCCACAAAAATGTTCTTGGTACCTCTCTATGTCAGCTAGTGTTCTAATCACATTATATTCCCAAGTACTTCTAAAACATGGAGTTTCTTTTTCTAAGCCCTGCCTTTGCCATCCTATTTCTTTACTACTCCTTTCTAAAGCAGTCCTTGAGGCCCAGTTTCAAATGGAGACTCTTCTGGGAAGCTCACCCTGAATTTCCTAGGTCAAAAGATGGTCTCACCTTCCATGCATTCCCACAGCATTCTACACACGCACATGTAGAAAACCTTCACCATGGCACTGGAGTTATTTGTGTGCAGAACTGGATGATAACCTTTTCCTAGGCAGGTTGTGCCTAATTCACACAATCATAGCATAGGTCCCCGCCATTATCATTATGTAAGAAATGCAAGTTGAATGAATGAATGAACAAATGAATGAACATTGAGCTATCTCAACCAGTACTCACTACCTACAGAGTATATTATGTTCTGCACAACATTCTCAGACTCTTTGCTCATGACAACAATTGGGCAATACTCTTTTTCCAGAACAGATGTCTGTTTATCTCAGTTAATATACATGATTGTCTCCAAAACAGCCATCTGTGTGATTGAAATAAAGTAGTCCAGAGGCTTATTGAGATTTTAGTATCTTTAACTTCAACTGTGTTTCTCAGACAAGTGAGACAGTTCCCCAGAAATCTGGTCTAGAAATATTGCCAATGCACATTCCAGTGACTTTGAGATGTTTAAAAAACAGACATATCACCTTTCAGGCTGAAATCCCTGGGAAGTGCATTTTAAAGTTGGGATTCCTTCCAGGTTCATAGGTTGTGAATGACACACAATCTGTGGAAACTTTATGAGCTCATCAACATGCTGAGGTCCGAAAATTTTAAGAAGTCTTTAACCACAGATCAAACAAATACCATATCTGCATATTTAGGGAAAAAAGTCCAGCAAGCCAAGTCCAATGATGTGAATGCTGCTAAAGGCAAATGGTGGTGAGGTGCCTGGCCAGGCTCCAGTGTGAAAAATTCGACTATGGCAAATCACAGGTATGAGGAGGAGGATCTCTGGACTCTGGAAAAGAGAGAAAACCTGAGAAGAATGAGGGTTCTGCTAATAAATTAAGCAACTAGCTCTAGAGAAAAGTTTTCTGGAAGTTGAATTCCAGTCACAATTTTAATACTTTGGAAAACTATCTGAAAAATTTAGCAGTGAATTCATCAATCAGATCCTGAGCTTTTCTTAGCAGATTTTTAAAAATTGCTGCATTAATTTCACTGCTTATTATTGTGTTATTCAGACTTTTTGTGTCTTCTTGGTTTGGTTTCAGTAATTTGTATGAGCCTAGGAATCTGTACATTTCTTGAAGATTTTCTAATTTGTTGGAATGTAATTTTTCATAGTTTCTATTATGGTGTGGTGTCTTTTACGTTTCAGTGGTGTCTGTTGTGATTTCATCTTTTTCATTACTAAGTGCCTTAATGTGAATCTTTTCTTTCTTTTGTTAAGTTTGGCTAGGGGTTTATCTTATTTATTCTTTTAAAGAATTAGCTCTTTGATTCATTGATTCATTTTTTATTCTCAGTTTTATTAATTTACGCTCTGATATTTATAATTTCTCTCAAACTTGGTTTGAATGTGGATTATTGTTATTTTTTGTGTCTTGAGAGTCATTACTAGGTTATCCATCTGAGCTCTCTCTATTTTTCAAATGTGAGCTTTATGCAATAAGCTTTCTTATTAAGGCAACTTTCATTGTGTTCCATAAGTTCTGGCTTGTGGTACTGGCATTATTGTTTGTTTCCAGAAATGACTTAATTTCTTCCATGACCCATTGGGTGTTTAGCAGCATATTGTTGTGTCTAGGTATTTACAACTTTTTTTGTGGTTTCTTCTGGAATTGATTTCTATTTTCATTGCACTACCATTTGAAAGTAAACATGAGATAATTTTTTTGTATTTGTTTAATATTCTTCATGGACTGGCATGTGATCTATTTTGCAGAAAGTTCTATGTGCTGCTGAGAATAATGCATATTCTGTTTTAGCAGGGCAGAGCATTCTGTAGATATCTATTCAATCCGTTGTTCAGAGACATGGTTCAAGTCTGACGTTTGTTTTGCAAGGGCTTTTGTTTAGATGATCTGTTTCTTTGAAAAGTAGAGTATTGAGATTACCCACTGTGATTGTGTTGGTGTTTATTTCATGTCTTGTAGTATTTATTTTATGATCTTAGGTGATCCAGTATTTGGTGCACATATATTTTAAAGTGTTATCTCTTCCTGTTGGATTGTCCTTTTAACTAGTATATGATGATCTTCTTTGTCTTACATGATCAGTTTTAGCTTGAGGTTTGCTTTGTTTGAAGGTGAATTTGATACCACAGCTTACTTTAGGGATCCTGATACATGAAATTGATTTCAGAAGTTGTTCAATTTCCTCCATGACCCATTGATAGCAAGTAACATGGGTTAATTTTTGTATTTACTTAAGCATGCTTTATGGATCTATTTTTGCAGAAAGTTTTTGATCCTTTAATTGTTTTATATCTTCTAATATTTAGTTTGTTAATATCTTGCTGAATTATATATGTTTCTTGAATGTATCAGACTACTGATTTCTGTTTTCTGATCCAGTGTGCCCGTCTATGTGACTTAAAAGTGAGATTAAGTCCATAAATATTGGTGGTTCATGAAAGTACAGGGAAAATTCCACCAACAGTGCCAATGCCAGAAGCTGAAAAGGTACTGAGGAAATGAACTTCATGCTCTCTGTTTGGTGGTCCTTCATTCTTGCCCAGTGCTGACCTCCTTTCATTGGGTGGCCATTAGTTTCAGGAAAGCCAAGTTCAGCCACCCGAGGGCTCACAGAGCCCCAACCCCACTGCTACCTTTGAGCTTCTGCCCCTCCTGGAGTTGCAGCCCTATCACTAAAACAGTAGACAACTCTCCCAGGGAGGATTTCCTTGACCTTGGGTTTACTTCAGTTGCCTTCATTCATTTATGATTCAAATATATCCTGAAACTCTGCCTCCAATAAGCACGTAGGTATCCCAGGCCAAGGTGGTTTGTCTGTTCTCCTCATTCCTGTACTTTCAAACTTTGCTAACACATAATAGTTGTGAAATACATTATTATCTAGTAAGTGGCTGAACATATTGAGTTTGACTAATTTTTTAAAGGTTACAGTTGATTGTTTTATTTATTTAACTTAATACTCTTTAAGTGACCATTAAAACTAGTCATAGAGCATTATTTCCTCTGGCTTCTAAATCTTTTAAAGTACTGCATTAAAATGTAGCTTTTCCGTATTTCTGTTAGACATCTTCTGTAATATATGCATACCTAATCTTTATAACTAACTTGGTAGTTAAATAATGTGAAGGAGAGGGTTATTTTAACCAATAAACTTGATTTGAGAAGCTTAAAAAGTCCATAAATATTAAATTATTACTGGAAGGTTTTGATTCATTCCTGACATTGTGCTTTCTTTCTGTCAGTGATACTTTTTTTATCTATTTGCCCTGTTTGATGTATTCATCCTAGTTAAATATTTGACTTTGTTAGCTTTGTTGTCTCTGTCTAGAATATTCTTAAGTATTTTCTGAAGTACTAGTTTGGTGTTCATGAACTTAAGTTGTCCTTCTTCCTCCATCTATCTTGAAAGAAATTTTGTATGATTGTTATTACGGGCTGATAGTTGTTTGGTTTTAGAGCTTGAAATACTTCACTTTAGGTTCTTCTGGCCTTTAAAGCTTGTGTTGAGAGCTCTACTGTAATCCTAATGAGATTACTTTTCTATGTGATTTTTTTCTTTTCTCTGACAGATTTTTAGATCATTTGTTTTTGTTGGATATCCATAATTTGACTAAGATGTGTCATAAAAGCTTTTTATTTTCATCATGGATATTGTTCTGTAAGCCTTACTTACCTGTAGGTTGAAGTCTTTCCTTATACTTGAAAAATATTATGATTTCTATAAACATTTTTATTCCATGTGGGCTTTCTTAGTTTCTGTCTAGCTCAGTTACTTTTAAGTTGGTCATCTTAGTATTGTCTAGCAGGTGTTAGGCTAATTTTTCTGTTGCATTATCATATTTTGCTATTGTTTGTTTTTGAGACAGGATCTTTTTTCTTTTTTACTTCTTATTTAGTGCAGGGCCTATAGGGACTACAGGGTTCCATTACACAGATCAGACCATAGAGATTCTCCTGTTTTCAGCTTCCCAAGCTCTGGGATTACAGGCGTAAGCCAGCATGCCCAATCTCACTGTCTCAGTACACTCCCCCATCCCTGCATCTGCCTAGGCAGGCACTTTAATCCACTGAGCTATCTGGCTGGCACAAATTATTGTATTTTGAATTTAATAAGACTTTTGAAGACATTATGATATCATTACTTATCCAACTCTTCAATAAAATTTAAAGGGAAAGAGGGCTTCCCTACTCGCAGGAACAAGCATCACTCCAATTCCCAAGTTAGACAAAGATCCGATGTAAAAGAAAATGATAGCCCAAACTCTTTATTTAACATAGATGCAAAAATCTGTAATGAGACATTAGAAAAGAGTGCAGCAAATAATCAGAAGGATTATACCTCATGATGAAGTAGGCATCATCTCAGGGTTTCAAGGATGATTCAACATATGTAAGCCAATAAGTTTAATATGTTACTTAAACAGAAGCAAGAACAAAAACTACATGATGATATCAATAGACACTGAAAAGGTCTTTGACAAAATCGAACAGTCATTCATGTTATAATCCCAGAGTAGATATAGAATAAACACATTATGACAAACTAAGGGCCAATATCATATTAAATAGGGAGAGAATGGAAATCCTTTCCTATAAAATCAGAAACAAGTTAAGGATGGCTACCATCACCACCTCTGTTCAATATAGTACTTGAAACATTAGACAGAGCAGTCAAACAAGATAAATAAAAGGGATCCATATATAAAAGAAAGAAGTAAAATTATTTTCAGATGACATGATTTTCTACCTAGAATATACATAAATTTCACTAAAATTCTGTTAGACTTAGCAACCAAATTTAGCAATGTAGCAGAATTTAAAATCAACACTCAAAATCAATAACATTCTTGTATCACAGTAGTGAACTCACTGAGAAATAAATCATGAAAATAATACCACTTATAATAGCATCAAGAAAAATTTACATAGGATTAACCTAATCAAGGAAATGAAATACCTCCATAATTAGAATTATAGTATATGAGATCTTCCTGGTCCTTATCACAGTCCAAGAAGTTTGTATTTATAATCCCATAGAAAATGTACTGGAATTCTACTGCATTAATTTTAATCTAATATTTCTAGTGCAATCCATGGCAAGAGTAAAGATGCTAAGGCATACTTGTAGTTGTGGGGAGGCAAAGGGGTCCAAAGTTCATCTAATAAGATGGCTAACTGTAACAAAGACCTTGACTCAGGGTCAAACTTGGGTTTTATTAATTAGGGAAGAAGAAAATGGGTTAAGGATGAGTGACTGGGAATGGTAAGAAGTATATGAATACTCTGTGAGCTGGGCTAGGTAGGAGGCCTAAAATCACCTCTGTGATATGTAGGGAAAAGGATATGCAGAAAGAATAATCTGTATAACACAGATGAAGAGGTATCTAATGTTTTGGTGTCAGTGTTTCAGCTCTGATATACAATGCCATGGGAAATCGTAGCCTCTTATCTTGAGGCTTAACAGTGTGGAACATAGCTCTCCATTCTGCCTAGCTAATATATGTTTTTTTGGAGCTATGGGTAAGATAACACTGCTCTATCACCTTGCTTTAAAGACTGCACATCAGCACCTTGGCTAGACCAATTTGCATAGCTTGAAACCAATTGAAGAGACAAGAAAAAGTTCTTTACAGCTCTGTGCATATCAATATATGGAAATAGCACCATGTCTAGCCAAAGTGGAGATAATAGCTTTTCTTTCATGCAGTTTGTCCCACCTAACAGTACTCTGAGAAAGGAGATTGAAAAGGATATCAAAAATAGAAAGATATCCCCCTGTTTCTAAAAGGCATAACCAATATTGTCAAAATAGCCATTCTTCTTATAATGATATATAGATTTAACACAATCTTAACCAAAATATTGATAGCATTATTCACAGATCTGGGGAAAATGATCCCAAAATACAGGTATAACTAAGAAAGACACAAAATTACAGAACAAATTCCACGCCAGCAAACGAACAAACCCAAATATGCTCACTTTGCCGCACACAGACTAAAAAATCCCAAGCAAACCAAGAGCCATCACAATACCTGACTTGAGGCTATACTACAAGTGTTAAAACGGCACAGAATTGGCACAAAACAAACATGTGGATCAGTGGAACAGAATAGAGGATGCAGAAACAATCACTGACATATTCAGCTATCTAAGCTTTAAAAAATGGGCCAAAATATATGTTGGAGGAAAAAATAGCTTCTTAAGGAAATAGTGTTAGGAAAACTGGATATCCATATACAGAAAATTGAAGCTGGATCTATATCTCTCACTGTTCATTAAATTAAAATAAAAGTGGATAAAGTTATAAATATTAAAACAAACACAAAACACACTGGGATAGAAAGATAGGTAAAACTCTTAGTCATTGGTGTAGGCAAGGACTTCTTGAACAGAAATCCAATTGCACAAGAAGTAACAGCAAGAATCAAGAAATAGGATTCAGTGAAATTAAAAAGTTCCTGCACAGCAAAAGAAACAGTCAAGAGAGTAAAAAGATAACTTATAGGAAAGGAAACATTTTGCTTATTCTTCCTCAGCCAGGTCTAAAATATGTGAAGAACTAAAACAAAAAATCTAGTCAAAAAGTGGACAATGTGAAATGAACAGATGAGAAGAAGAAGAGGAAGAAGAGGAGGAGGAAGAAGAGGAAGAGGAGGAGGAGGAAAATTAAAACTATACTAAGATTGCATTTGATGCCAAAAAAGAATGACCATTCTTGATTCTCAAGAAATCAAGTAATTACAAAGGCTTCTATAACTGGTGAGGAAGTAACTCTTCTAAATTGCTGGTGGGAATGTTAAAACAATCATTATTGAAAACTACATGGGGAATAACTAAAAATAGAAATTCCATTTGACCTAACTATTTTTTCTCTTAGATGTCTTCCTCAGAGACATAAAGACATTATATTACAGACATACATGCATGCAAATGCTTATAGCAGCACAATTCATAATAACTAAGTCTTGGAAGTGGTCTATATGCCCATCAGTAGACAAATGGATTGACATTTATACATAGTAGAGTACAACTTGGCTATAAAGAAGGACACATTTAAGACATTTGAAGGGAAATGAATATACCTTGAAAACACAATATTAAGTGAAATAAATCAGATGGATTATCCTAAACACCATGTGGTTCTCTCATTTTTGAGTAATCCAAAATACAAATTAAGAGTACCAGTTGTGCCTCCTATTTATTTATTTATGATTTCAAGGCACATTCACTTCCCTACAAATCACCTGCTTACATTCCCACCAGCAATGTAGAATGACTCATTTTCCTTCATATCCTCACTAGCATTTGTCATTTTTGAGTGTTTATTGGATCTTTTTTTGTTTTGTTATGTTTTTGTTTTTGTTTTTGTTTTTTGTTTTTTTGTTTTTTTGTTTTTTTGAGACAGGGTCTCACTATGCAGTTGAGGCTGGCCTTGAGCTCACTTTTGTAGCCCAGGCTGGTCTCGAACTCGCACCGATCCTCCTGCCTCCGCCTCCCAAGTGCTGGGATTACAGGCGTACGCCACCACGCCCGGCTTGGATCTTTTGTTTTTAAGGCAATAGACAATAAAGGAACATTGTAACATTGTAGACGTTAGTCTTCTATCAGATGAGTAGCTGGAATTTTTTTTTCCCATCCTGTAGGTTTTCTCCTCACTTGGTGTTTTCCTTTATTGTCTAGAAGGTTTTCAATTTAATGTAATCCTATTTATTGATTATTAAAATTATTTCTTGTGCAATTGGGGTTCTGTTCATGAAGTGCTTGCCTATGCCTATATCTTCAGGTGTTTTACCTAGCATTTCTTTTATTAGTTAAGTGTCTCTATTTTTATATCTAGGTCTTAGATTCATTTTGATTTGATTTTTGTACTGGATGACAAAGACAAGTTTAGATTCCTTCTTCATTTTAAATTTATGTATTTAGTACAGGGTCTCTAGGGTCTCACTACTCAGATCAGACTCAGTGATCCTCCTGTTTTCAACTCCCAAGTACTGGGGTCACAGGCATGCACCACTGGATTGCTTCTTCTGTCTGTGGATACTCAATTTTCCCAGCACCATTTGTTACAGAGGTTATTTATTTATTTATTTATTTATTTATTTATTTATTCTGTTCTCTTTTCCTTTGTCCCAACTCTTCAATCCATTTTTTCATATTTATTCCTTTTCAGATACATCTATCTTTCTTCTTACGGTCATCTATTTTTTATTTTGCTCTTTATTTCTCATGTAAGAGAAATCATGTGATATTTGAGCTTGTGTCTCTGATTACTTCATTGACCATTATGATTTCAAGGTGTATCTATTTTTGTATGATCATTCGTTTGTCTTTCATTATGCTTAAGTATGTACAAGTACATTGGAAGAAACAACAGGAAAGCCAAGAGAAGGATTAAAGAGAGCCAAGATGTGATATGTACATGTACTCATTTATTCAGAGGAATGTAGTTCGTATGAATCACAAGCATATATTAGTTTTTTCTTTTGTTTTTAAAAGTGCATGATTCACCTGACAACTATTTAATAGTATTCAAATAGCCTGAGCTCATATTAAAAGTTAAAATTTATTAATTTTAAAAATAATGAATTGTTTTTTAGAACATTTTTCCAAGGAAAATGATGATTTTTTAAAAAAATTGTCATTCCATATTCAAATTTTGGCTTGCTTTTCCACTCAATTGTAGTTATTGTTACTGATTCTCAAATCACTTTTGGATGGAAAGAAATTCTAGATGGCTTGTGGCTCTTTTGTGTTTTTCCTTAGTAGTCTTTGTTTATGGTTTGACAGAATTTTGTAGGATAATCTTGTGCATTCTCCGCTGCAATTTTGGTGTCTTCTGTTTTTCAAGTGGCTGGGCTACTAGGCATGTATATTTTTTCTGATGAACAGAACTAAACTGTGTATGTTATAAATAAATATAACATGTTTACAGTAATGATATCAGTTAAAGACTACAGATACTTGATATCTTTAATCTTGATTCCCCTTTCATTTGTGGTAAACATCCTGGTTCTCACAAACACTAACATGATCATTAATTTGCTTTGTTTTACAGTACACTTAGAATGACAATATCAACAATATTTCCAGGGGAAGAACCACTATCAAAATTTGACTTCCTTTTTGTTGTTGTTTTGTAGCTGTCTGTCTGTCTATCATCTATCTGTCTGTCTGTCTGTCTGTCTGTCTATCTATCTATCTATCTATCTATCTATCTATCTATCTATCTATCAATCATCTTCTATCATCTATCTACACCTGCAGCCCTTAGCTGTCTTTCTAGACATTCCTGCAATATTTATTTCTACCTATTTCTTATTTGGTATGATTTCACTGTTGAATATGAATGTTTTATGTTAAAAATAATGACTGCTGCCTTTACATTTGGTTGAATACTTCAGTTGTGCCAGGTACTTTAAACCTCAGAAACCATTATTTCTCTACTGTATTCTGTGTTGTTTCTGTGGAAATTGTGGAAGCCATCCTGATTTTTCCTTCTTTTATTGACTTTTTTAAATGATAGAGTGAAGATTTCTTTCATGTTGAGTAATTTAATCAGACGATATGTTAACATCTATTGTCTTGCATCAGTTTTCTGATACATAGGCAAGGCTGTAAGTATGCAGCCTTTTATGCTTTACTTCAAGTATATTATTAGTTGTTTTCATTTTTGACAATTCTGATGCTCCTTCGGACTTCAATTAATTAGAATACCTTACTCCTTGTGCTTTTTGTTCTTTTTCTTTTCTTCTTCCTTCTTTTTTATTTTTATTTTTATTTTTTTAAATTGTTTAAATTTAACACGGGTTATATTACATATTTTCATCATCAGATCAGTTTAGATTAATACATATAGGTATGTAAGATTGATCAAACAATTAAACATTAACCCTTCTAAATCCACATTACTTTTTTTTTCTTTTCCCCTTTCTTTTCTTTGAAAGTTGACATATTGCATATTGTCCTCACAATCGTTCTACAGAGTACAGTGTGTGGGCATGACCCACCT